>PYHW01009483.1:1167354-1196342 GCA_013186435.1 Turdus rufiventris
AGAGATCTCATCATCTGATCAGCTGTATCCTGCTGATGGTATCTTGAACTGTGGGTAAGACCCCAGCAAAGAAGCCCTGTAGCTACATGAGATGAAGGTAACTGCAGTGGGAGCATCTAGGAAATAACATCTCACATTAAGCATTTTAGACTTGGCAGATTTTGTAACTGTTTAGGCTGAAATTTTCCATTCTGGCTAGTTGTGTCAGGACCACGACTTGAAAACAGTCCGCCAAAATGGTTCAGCTGTTTACAACAGCTAGGCTGTAGAAAAATATGCTGCTTTACAAAGCTAAATTGCAAGTGACCTTGAAACTTGGCAGAGGAGTGGCATTTGTGTCATGAATGTTTCTTTTGCTATCCTGTGACAATCCAAGCAAATTTAGCCAAGTTGAAAAAGCACATATGTTCGGTAGATACTTACCAGAAGTTCACTACTGTTACGTCTAAAAAAAAGTCACTGAGCATGTTTTCATCTCTTAAAGCTCCTAATGCTGTCCAGATGATGAGATACTCTGCTGAAATGCATAAAAAAAAGCTTCAGTCATGTCAGAGCAGCAAGGGTGAAACTAATCACACCTGCTGTGATCTGCTTTCATCGAAGACTGACTAGGAACTCAAATGGGAGCAAGAGAATTTATCTTTCACCTGCTTTGTCTCTTCCCAGTCCCTTTTCTCCTCTCCCTCCACAATGTGGCCGAGAAAGCAGGCAAGCTCAGGTACATGGCATTTAAGCAGCCAGAGTGCTGCATTTGTAATAGCAGTTTGGGGAAGGTTTCCCTGGATAAGGAGCAATTGAGAGAGAAGCTGGGGAGAGGGAGCAAGTGAACTGAATTAAATTGGATGAGGAATTATGAGACTCAGAAGTACACAGTTGTAGAGTAGGTAGAAAGAAAGGAGGATATAAAAAAGGAGAAGGTTACTTTAAATAACATGTAATAATGATATCTAACAAAAGAAGCTGCAGCCCCATGACATTTTTCTCCAGAAACTGGTTGCTTTTGGTACAATATTTCCTCTAAATCACTCCTGTTGTTACTGTAAAGTTAAACTATATAGCTAGATTTTTCCATTTCCCTTAAGCGTGGTATTGGTTTCTTTGAAGAAATGGTGCATTTCAATCCCTTTCAGTCTGTCACTGTCTGAGGAGTTATTAACTTGGCTTACTTTTTCTCTGCCTTTCGAAAACTGACGTGGATTTGTCCCATGTCTCCCAGAGGCTTCCGTGCGCAATTAGCCATTGGATTCACTGAGTAATTACTTCATTTTTCATGTAAAATGCGCTTGATTTATTGTATACTTGGGAGTGGAAGACAGAGATAGGTCAACAACAGTTAGAGGAGATTAGCAGAGAGATTCTCTGCTGCTGTGGTAGCAGTCAATCCCTGGGGAAGCCGGCTGTGCGGAAGCAGTGCCACTCAAGCCTTGGCAGTGGTGCACCATTTGACTTTGCCGCTCCTTGGTGGAATTAATATGAGTGACTGCCAGGCAGATTTTTAATCCCCACCTAGCTACAGATGCCAGCAGATTGTGGAAATGGTGGAGATGTTTAAAGAATGTGCTTGTAAAAAAAGCAGATACCTTTTTCTCAATGGAAGATGTGATCTGTCTTAGAAGCTATCTGCCAAGCAGAATAGTTTCAGTGTACTGGGAGGAAAAATGTAGACTGCCATATCTTTTCAGACAGGTGTTATTTGTACTCACTGTTCTAGGTTAATGGCTTTTTAAATAGCGGTTTCAAAATTGTTACGCTGTAAAAATTATATGGAGTAATGTGACTTTTTTTATGAAAAACAAAAAGCATGGAGCCACTTATTATGAAGAAACATGAGCTGCTGAAGATATATATAGATATATATATATATGGTAAATTCTGATAAATAATGCAATGAAACTATGTAAAAATTCAATTGTTATGGAACTTACCATATTTACTGTATTTTTGTATCAAATGTATCTGTGTTGGTAATGACTGTTCCTTTAGTTTTGTCGTTAGTTGTTTTTATTTTTAAGTCTTTCTAAGAAGAAGAGAATTATATGGAAAATTGAATTACTCTTTTGAAGATGAAGTTATTTAACCACAGGCACAATTTACCAACAAGCAATTACAACTACTCCTTCCTGAAACGTTATTGGAATCAATTTTATTTAAAGATAGTAAGGAATTTTATACACAGAAATATGAAAAAAAGAGATTGGTGAATCTGTACTGCTTTTGTATAGGAGATCAAATAAGTGACTAAAATAGTACTGTTAAGCCTTAAAATTAGTGTATGTTGGATGATGCTTCTCTGCTAAACTTCTGCTTTCAAGTCTTTCTCTCAGCATCCCTTTTATGATAAACTGATCAGAAATACTAGATTATGGTGGTAGGTACTTATGAACTTCCCAAAGATAATGAAGACAATTTGTAACAGATTTTTTTTTTGTTTTCCCTACTTTGGAACACATTTTTTTTATTTTTCATCTACCAATTTAGTAATTCTTATCAATGACACAATATAAAAAGGTCATTGCACTGAGAAGGCTTTTTGCAACCACGTGATATTTACAATACAAAATAAGTTTGGTATGTACGTATAAACTCAATATTCCACAAAATCTCACTTTGAGCTTTAAGAAATGAGAAATATATATGCACTGATTATAAAGATGCAGTAAAATTATATGCTTTTAAAACACAGAACAGTTTAACACTGTGTATTCCAGTATTTAACTAGCTTATACTCCAGCAAGGAAGGGCAACGTCTTGTCCTAAGGACCATCCCCACCTGCTCTCCCCGAGAAGTAACCAGCAATTACAGCATTCGTGTAAGAGGATGACCAATGAAAGGTCTCATCAACACCTACTTACAGTACTCTGGGAGGGATTACAAATTTTACAGGATTCACAGAATTACACCACAGAACTTTAGGTAATCACGTATTTTTTGAAAGTTAGCCAGTTCTGTGAAGGAGTTTTATCAGGAAGGCTTTATTGGAGATTGTTTGGTGTCTGTGCTGGCATGTAGACATGAAGCAGTCCTGTCTTGGACTGAGTAATTCCAGTGCATATCTACAGTCAAATAAGTGTATCAGGCATTTTCATTGCATAACGCTATTTTCCTGGTTTTGGTTGGTTTTCTCTAGTAATATTTTACAGTATGTTTTCATTTAAGTATTTTTTTTATAATTATCTCTGTTTATCACTTTCCCCCCAACAAATAAAAAGTTAAAGCTCCTTTTCTCCTCCTTCTCCTTCTCCTTCATCTTCTTGTTCTTGTTCTTGCTCTTGTTCTTSTTCTTSTTCTTCTTCTTCYTCYTCTTCTTCTTCYTCTTCTTCTTCTTCTTCTTCTTCTTCTTCTTCTTCTTCTTCTTCTTCCTCTTCTTCTTCTTCTTCCTCTTCTTCTTCTTCTTCTTCTTCTTCTTCTTCTTCTTCTTCTTCTTCTTCTTCTTCTTCCTCCTCTTCTTCTTCCCTTTATTCTAGCTCCAAACTTAAAAAAAAGGAAAATGTACTAAAACCCAATTCCATAAATTTCTGTGACATAAAACACGAAACATCTAAGACTGTTAAGTACTGTCAGTGAAAGTCTACGTGTATAATTTCCGATATGCTGATGGGGTTTGACTGTCTGATTTATGTGCAGCAAATCCAGACAAGTGATTAAAGTGCAAATGTACCCTTTTCTTCTAATCTTATAACTTTTCAAAATTTCTTTTTTAGTAGAACAGAAAGACAAAAACTTAATTTAGGGGTGAAAAAACAGCAAAAAGTTTTAAAACTCGGAATTGTGAATCATGTGTAGAACAATTTGCTTGATTATTGTCATTGTAAAATTTGAAGAAAGTCCATCAGGGGAAAAAATAAGTCCCTTAAAATAATTTTAAAAGTCACCACTGTTCAATAGTTGTGACTATGTGCCATCAAAGTCACCAGTAGCATTACTTTCCCATCTGATTATAGTGGGCATAATCCATGGTGTCATCCAAACAATGTAATGAAGAGAGAAAGGAAGAAAAATCCAAATAATAAGGAAAATTGTTGGCCTAATCATTTTTGTCAGCTTTAAAACAGATTTTCTGGAGGTACTCTGTCTTCAAATCTATTCTCAACCTTAGCCAGGATGTCTTAAAGTTTATGGCCAATTTTTGGCTGATATTCTGAGTTTTTTCAGTTTGGTCTGATACAGAAATCATTTAGATGCCTGAATTCTCTGTTTTTATTATAAAAAAAATACTGAATAGTATACTAGCAGCTGATATAAAATACTAATAGCGAATGTATGTATCAGAGAGTAATTTGTATACACATTTTGTATTTGACCAGTTTCGGACTATATGTTTCTGAGGTCCCCTATTCAGTAATTCTTTAGATAAGCTCAGCTTTAGCCAATGAGTCTTTTCTTGAAACATTTTTCAGAAATAAGAAGTAAATCAAAGGTATCCCATGTTAAAAAAAACAAACAAACAAACAAAAAAAACCCTCTTATCTATAAGGGAAGAAAAACAAAATCCAAACACACACCCTCTCCCCATTTAGTTAGAGGTTAGTTGTCTTCCATATTTACATACTGCCACACTTTCTCAGTTATGTTGTTTATTTCCCCTTTACTTCTCTGGAGATCAGTGAGTTTAGGGGGAAACTGAGTTGCAGTGTCTATTTATTTCCTTTCCTTTGTGATCTTGGCCAGCTTTCTGATGAGTAACTGCTTATCCAGTATTAGTGCACATTGGAGAGGCGTCAAAGACACCTAATGTAGTCATGTCAGAGGCCTGATCTTAATCATGCTCTATTCTTTCATGATAAATCTAGTCAAGCTATATTATTGCTACATGAAAATGGAATAACCAGCCAGATATCTTCTAATTCACCTTTTTCCATCACCAATACAATGTCTGCTGCAGGACAACTGAAGAGATAAATCTAAGATTTTCCCTTTCCTTTGTATTTCCTCAGATTTCTTTACCTGTAGTTGATGCTTGTTCCAATTATTATAGTCAAAATTTGTGTTTCCACTTTTCTCAAACTAGTTACAACTATCTTGAGCTGGAAAGGATGCTGTGACCTTCCTTTTACACTAAATTTTAGGGGCTAAACTTTCAACAAGAAAGAGAGAGCAAGATCCATTCAGTGTCTTAGGAGCTTTAAATGTTTTTTGGGTTTTTTTTTCATTTTTCAGTACAGATTCCTGAATGCTTGAGTCTAATGATTTTAGACTTGGATTTTATTCAGTACATCTTGCTGCAGACATTCTGCTCAATGTGGGGAGTTATTCAAATACTTATAGGACCCAAGAGTGAAAATATTGCTATTGCCTGATGATTAGAGCATCTACCCAGGAGATAAATATGCAGCTTTCTGTTTCTCTTTCCATTAATTTTTAATTGTTTATATGGAGTAAATTGACAGCACCTCCCAGAAATGTTTCTAGCATATCCTTTTGTAAAGAAGAAAAAAGATACATTCTTTCAGCAAAACAAGAAGCTAAACCAGGGTTCAGTGTACTCTTTCAAGACTGAGCAGTTTCTTCTTCTTTTCCTTCTTGTATCAATTTTGAAAATGCTGTGATTTTTGACTTAATTTTATCCGTTTTTCTTTAAAGTTTCCCATATAAACACTCAGTTTTACGTGTTTTTAAGATTTTATATCAAAGAATATTGAATGTAATGCATGTGTCAGTAACACAGACATAAATTGACATACATTGCCTGATTTAGTTTTGTTTCCTTCTTTCTTTTGTTTTCTACATATTCTGACATTTATAATCCTATGTAAAATACCAGCGTATTTACAATTAATAGGGTTACAACTGTTGGAAAGTAAGAAATTTGCCAGCTATTTTCAGGATTGATTACTCATTTTCAGCATCTATTTAGAAGATTAATCTGTGTAATACTTTTTGTATAGATCACTTTGGATTTGCTAAATATAGCTTTTTGTACTTTTTCTCTAACTGATGTCAAATTGATTAGACACTAATGCCGTAGTATGTCACTAGACTCTTTTCATCTGAGAAGCAGAGGTAAGAGAGTCACTTTACAGCCCTCAGAGATTTCTAGCTGAAATGAGTTAACATCTGAAAACACTACTAAACTGTCCCTATTTTTATCCACTCTGCTCAATCATAAGAACTATTAACCTTTGATTAACCTTTGTGTTAACTATATATTTTCAAATTCCTTATATGCTCCCATGAGAACTGAAGGCTAAAATTCAGCCAA
Source organism: Turdus rufiventris (assembly GCA_013186435.1). Classification (NCBI taxonomy): domain Eukaryota; kingdom Metazoa; phylum Chordata; class Aves; order Passeriformes; family Turdidae; genus Turdus; species Turdus rufiventris. The sequence goes on from PYHW01009483.1 coordinate 1,173,555, forward strand.
TATTCACAAAGTGTTTATTTTCAGGCAGATAAACTAATTTTCAACAATCAGACCATAAACATTAGAAAAAAAACTAAGTTCACAGGCCATAAACATTCAGGATAGCTGTATGTAAAAATAGAACTAATTAAACCTGTAGATATTAAGTACATTCATTAAAATATGATTCAGCATTAGCTGAATGGTGTTACTTTAAAAAGGAAAGTAAATGTAGGCTCTGAGCAAGTTTCTTAGCAGTGTAGGCAAATTGAACTTTGCCTCCTCTGAGTAAAGTGACATATAATTTATTTGGTCTTTACTGCGAGTGACATTGCAATTACATTTTGAAGGTGATGTTCTAGTCTGTCGGATAAAGTGTACTTCAACCAATGCATTTAACCAGTAATTTACATTCCTACAAAAATTCCTCATTTAGTATTTTAGTACCAAGTCCTTCCTTCTTTATACTTACCACTTACTTCATCCTTCCTTTTTTTGACAAGTTTCTTTTAGTTTCACTGTAGGGCTATTGTGATATACTTTGACAGACTTTTCTCATTTTATTCACCTCTCTTTTCTCTTTCTTTTTTTTTTTTTCTTCCTTGTTGACCTGTCTCTCTACCTATTCCAGAAAAAATTACTAGTACTATGCATTATGCTTTATGTCCTCCAATTAATCTGTTCTATCACGTTCTTCTCCTAATCTCTTCTTAACTCCGTTTTTTACTCAGTCTCTTTTTGTCCTTTCCTTTAGCAGTGTCGCAGTGTCTCTGTTTGTTTTTTATTTTTTTTTTATCCTTGTGTGTCTCATCTGTGACTTCTCTGGAGACTTGTGGCTGATGTGCCCTTCAGAGCTGGCCATTTGTAGACAGAGATGATGAATGGGACAGAGGGCTGGCAAGGCAGTGCCAATTAGAGAAGCACAGCACTTGCTGTTCTTGTGGAAACTACAGTAGGACAGCAAGGTAGTTAGAGTAGTAACTGAATAAATGTCTTGAGCTTTCAATCATGGTATACGAGAGAAACAGACTAAGTTGCTGAAAACTCACTGTAATGCTGGGGCCAATCTTGTAAAATGGTATATTCTTGACATGCTTGAATAACCAATTACCTGGAGTAAATAAGCACCAACAGGTAATGAAAATCAAAATACAAACTATAATCTGTGTTTGAGAAAAGGGCATACTTGGTTGTAAAGGAAATTAATAACCATTGTACAACACTGTTGCTTATTAAAGTCTGAATCTCTCTCACAGACAATTCTCTTTTTTCATTTTCCATTTATTTTCATTTCTTAGAATATAAAACAGTAATTTCTCTAACACAATGATGATAAAATAATGTGAGAATGAGGTTTTTAAAAACAAGAACTTACTTTTGTCTGTCTCCTTATTTATGACTCATATTTCTTGTCTATATAACTATGCAGCAATGGATAAATAAATTGCTTACATTAACTTTTGATGGGAAAACTTAAGCTATTGGTAATAAACATTTCATGTGGATAGCTAAATGAAAATACCTTCAGGAAAATTTGTAGTGGTCTTTCCAACATGTGGTGCTTTCCAAGAGAATGCTCAAAGACTGTAATACAGAGAGGGTTTTTTTTCCCTCCTTTTTTAGCATTTATGTACTGAAACCAGGCATACAGAAAACCGTTCATGAAACTAGATGTGCAGGAGATTCTGACTCATAAAAAATCAAGGTATCAAGATACCAGATACAGTCTCTTGGCTTATCTTTGGTGATGACTGCACACAAGTATTATCTTCTTTTTTTTTTTCTCAGTTTATATTTATACATATTTAAGAGTAGGAGAGTTTGGTAGAGATGTTCTTAAGGTGGTATATCTTGGGTCTAGAAGAACTGGGACTGTTTTTGCACAACTCTATGCCTAACTGGGATGAATACAGACATAGTATTCCACCTCAGAGGTCCATTGCCCAGTTTGGGTGAGCAATGGATTCTCAGTCTCAACTGAGTATCTCAGGATTTTAGTATGTATCTAGTAATAATGGACATATTAACAGGGTTATTTAGCTTGCAACACCTATTATACCAGATTGTGACTAATTTCACTGAGATTTCATCTCTTTAGCTTGACTTTAATAATAATTGCAGTCTTAAATAAAATATATGTATGTTATAAAAGTATGTATGCTTTAAAAAATCAATGTAAATAGCTTTTTAGATACTTATGTGGAAATTATCAGAAGCTGGTCATAAATTATTTTTCCAGATAGGAAAAATGCAAAAATTTTGAAAGTTCCTGTTTTTTGTGTAATGATTAGCACACTGTCAATACTAAGTAGGTTAAATCAGATCATGTGTCTTATGCCGAGAAGTGCTTCCTCTTATCTATTTCACAAAGCTCCAGAGTCTATTTTCAGATAACAGCTGAACTTCACAATAGATATCATATTTCATCTAACCACCATCACCTGGTTGACCTGTGATATCTGTATTGTAATACAGTTGTAGTATGTTGTAATTTTCACAGGTTTTTGGTTGGCTTATTTTTTTGTGTGTATGTTTTTGGTTTTTTTGATAATTGAAAAGAAAGCTTTTTGTTGGAAATTTCTTTAGATATTCTGTTTTAACCCCATCTGCTATCTAACATCAGAATAGCCGGTATGAATGTGGTAATTTTAAAAATGAATTTTCCAAACCCTATGACATTTTTAATCCTATTTACTCTGATCTATTGCACCTTAATTAATCTCTATAAGTTTAGAACCTTAGGAGATTTAAATCTGCAAAATTACCTTCTTTGTTTTTGCTCTTTACCCAAAACAAGTAAGAGGTGAAAAACCAAATTTGATTGTATGTTTGATTCCTGCATTCATACATGAATAATAAGCTGTGAGTGGGAAAATGAGACAAATTCACACAAGAAGGAAATTACTCACCAAATTTAGGTATTCTGAAAGTTTTCTTAGAGAGTAGCTTTTACATGTCTGATCTCTTTGACAGTCTCTGAGGTTTCTTTAAATTCCTGGCTCATTCGTACTTTTTAGGCTAGAATTGAGGGAAAATGAAGGGAAAAAGAGGTTTGCTAGGAAATTAGAAGAGAAATGTGTGAGAAATTGATTTCTGTTAGTTCTGCCATCTCTCCAAAAGTGATGATGTTCTTATCCTAACACATCTTTACTTAAACTATTCTAAAAAAAACTATCTTGGTACTTACAACATTTAACTGCTGTTACATGCTTGTATGCATGTGCACCTAATGTCTAACTTAATCAATATTATTCACTGTATCAATGCTATGCTTAGAAAGTGAACTGATAGAGAGGGAGAGGTGCAGAGTTACAGAGACTGCACAGACACAAACAAGGTAATATTTCCTGTGCTGCTTCAAAGCCCTTCAATGACTCTCCTTCATGTTGTTCACTATTGTATTTGTTTCACACTACACAAATGCCTCGTCAGTCATTTAAAACTGAGCTCAGTATGGTGTGTCAGAAGTCATGAGCTTCACAGACCTAATACTTCTGTACCAGTTCCAAAATGGGATTGTATAGTTTCTAGAATTGAGTGACAGGAAACTTCTGTTTATAGCCTGGTACAGAAGCAGCAAACTTCATCACGGTCCATTTACTTTCCAATTGTTAAGGAAAATAAAAGCTGAAAAATGTGAAGAAAATGCTAAAGAAGCAATTTTTCACTCTGCTAATAATGTTCTACAACACACAAAGCCAAATACTGCATTTTATCTCTGTGAGAGTAACTCAAATTTAGACTCAAAGGGTGTGACTAAAAAAGATTTAAACATAGGTCTTGGTTTAATTTAGAACTGATTGCTCATTAATCTTTGGAATAGTTATCCAAACTGTCTTCCAACTGCAGGGGAGGCAATTGGCTGCTATCATCAAACCCTGCTGTGCAGTATTCAGTTCTTCTCTGGCACAATATTTAGCCTTTTGTTCAATGTTTACATACACAAAATTATAGAGAAAATATTGCTTAATGAGCTAGTACAGTTCGATCAAAGGAGTTAGGCATTCAGTGTCTGTAAGTCAGTAGCCTGTGTGAACCCACTTGAGTTGTTAGATGTAAAGCATAATTATTTCACACTTTTGATTTGGTAAGGCAGAAACCTCTGACACCATGGAAACTGAAGGACTGCTTGAGTTGCTGAATCAAAACCAGGAATAAGATGTGCAAAGTCTAGATTTAATTGGGAATTACTATTTTGTCCATCTCTGGACCACAATTTAATTTTTCTCTTTAGTGGGATAAAGAAGCAACACTTTGTAGCCATGGACTGAAAGATTCTGTGGGATGGTTAGGTCTTTTTTCAGTTTTTGGCTCTCCCTCATGAAGACCTCTGATGTCTCCTTACCAGTAAGTGGGCAATGAAGTTGCAAGAGTGATTTTTGATCTGGACACATATTGTATGTTTTCCTGAGCAGGAGTGAACCTTTTCTTCCCTTTTAGCTTATTTTAAAAAGACAGGCTATTTGGTGACCTATATAATTCTTTCTGTGTTGACTGAGGTTCTTCTTTAGTTTGATTGACAAAGACTGAATCTTTTTGAAGGTCACAGAAGTGTTAAATGATGAAATGTTGATCACATTAGAAACCAGACCATGAAATGTCCATCGGAGAGTAGAGCTGCTAATTCCACTGGTGACCTTGTTCAATATCACTTTTTTTAGAATAAAATTATAATGAAAGAGCCCAAGTTTATCAGCCTTTACTTTCTGACTCAGCAGAGAAATAAAATGCAACAGAAAAATAATAGCATATTATGTTGAATAAGAACTAATTTTAGATTGTATCTGTGGTTGAAAGAACAGCTCTGCACATGTGCAAAAATATCAGTATAAAACTGTTAGTGAGTTATCAATTGGGATGGTATTTATTTCTGAGAAATATATGCATTTACATGTTAATATTATGACTAGAAAACGGCATACTAGCAAAACCTAAATAAAGAATACATATGAATTTCAGGACTGCTGGCCCCCAAGTAATATCAAGGAGCTCAAGGACAAGGGCTTTTCATGTTATGAAGTTTTTTATATCCCTGTTTTGGCAGCAAAGGACAAATTGAGTAATGCGAAATCATGCCAGTCACAAACATTTTATTTTGTGTAATCCCTTGTCAGGCTAATGTAAAAGCATATATCTTATTTTAATGGGACTGCCACTGATCTGTCACATAAAAAGAGCAAGTTGTGTAGCTTAAACACACTAGTATTTCTGTCTTTAAAAGATATCCAAATGCAAACCATTGCTGTTGTCTAGAGCCATCTCACCAAGTTATCTGACAGTGACCAGAGAAATTAAAACAGATGGCCTACCATCAAGTCAGAATTAAAATAATTTTATCTGATGTGAGATCTATTATTGCAGAAAAAAAAAAAAAAAGGATATTCTCTAAGGATATAAAACAGAATAATCATAATATATACTTTCAACAAATGTATGGAATTTTAATTATTATTACATTATCATAGGTCTGTGAATACTGTAAAGAGATATTACATTGCATTAGTTGTCTATCTGTCCTACTTTCAATATAAGACATGGTGTTTTGAAAAATAAATACCATGTTTGGGTTTCATTGCTGAAATATTTAATCAATGTTTTTGCCAATTCTGCAAATTCAAAATTTTCCCTCTGAAAATAGTCAAAGGTCATTCTCTGTTCTTTGATGATAAAGAGTGATAGTAAAATTGTGTGTCTGTGTGAAGCATACATTCTGCACCACAGTCATATAAATATTCTTATTTAATTATATAAATTTATATTCACAGTACTATATAGTGTTTATACTATTATATGTATAGTCTCACACGGAATGAAATTCATCTGTTGTCTGTGGAAAAGTTGAAATTTCTGCAATATTTATTTTAGTGAAAACCAAGAGCTTCTGTCTGAAAACTCATTCCCATCATAACTGGAATTTTCTATAGGAAATACATAACCACATTTAATCTGGTGAGGGGATTTCATGTTGCAGTTTCTTCCCTCAGATTGATGGCTCTGATGAGCCTAGGACCGTTTGTTCAGACCAAGTGGCTCAAAACTGGCTGTTGAGCACTTTATAGATGGTAGAAATAGACAGGCTCTTATCTCATCTGTCTCGCTGCAAATAGTCATTATTTTCAAGGCTATGATGCTCTTACCATGTTTACCTTCTTACCATTTAATTCTGGTAATCTGAGTAGCAAGCCCCAATTCAGAAAAGAAATTACTGAGATATTTGGGTTTTGTTCTAAAACTTGCCATCAGACCAGTTAGATTCTTTCTCTTCCACTCTGTATTATTCCCAAAACATTACTATTTTATAGTTTTATGCATGGCTGTCAGAGTAAATGCATGAAGCCATGTTTATGGATGTTATAAAACATATGAAAATATGCTAAGTCCTGATTTTAAAGTACAGTGACTCTAACAGCCCAGAGTTGTAATGGCAATAGTGGGATAGTCTTTAGAATTCACATATTTGAGTGCTTCACCTGTACTGTGAACACTGAGAAATATGAGAATCCTTGTGTGAACACTCATTTTAAATTAAACATTAATTATTTTTTTCATGGTTTCAGATCAGATGTTCCTAAACTAGTAAACTAGTAGTATGGATTTATTTTCTTCCTTTTTTGTTGTTGTTTTGCTTTGGATTTTGTTGGGGTTTTTTTTGCTTGTTTGTTTGTTTTGGTTGTTTTGGTTTTTTGTTTTTTGGGGTTTTTTTTGGGTTTTGGTTTTTTTTTTTTTTTTTGGTTGGTTGGTTTTGGATTTTTTGTTGGTTTTTTGGTTTGGTTTAGTTTGGTTTGGTTTTGGTTTTTTGTTTTGGTTTTTTTTGGGTTTTTTGTTTGTTTGTTTTGGGTTTTTTTGTGGGCTTTAATCTCTTTACTGACCAGCCATAAAAAGGGGCTTCCTTGGACAGGATGAAAACAAGAGACATCTTGTCAAACACTCTTTTTGAATACAAAATTAGAAGAATTAATGTGAAAAAGATGAAATGTGAAAGGTGAATTAATGTGAAAAAGTCCTATACTTTCTACAATCTTATGTCCCAAGCACCCATTCTGTAGAGTTACTCTCATGATTCTTTCTCACTGTCAAACACCACAACTTGACAAACACATTTCATAGTTCAAGTTATAATCAGAGTTTCAACTCATTGCTTGGCTTCTGACTGCATCTTCATGTGACTGACTGAGCCAGTGATCCCTGCTCTTCTAATATGTTGCAGCTTAGATGGAATATTTCATTGTTAATCCCACTTGATAGGATAATACTCAGTGTTAACAAAGACGGTGCTGAATGGAGATCAGTGTCAAGCATCATTTCAGAGAAATGATTACAGAGAAGACAGTTCTACTACTCTCCTCTGTGGGTAGCATTTCTCTACAGCACTCAACATTTCATTATTTCTGCAAATAAATGATGTATGATATATGGAAGTGATTTTAATCTGAATTTTAATCTAAATTTCATTCTAACTTGGATTAATACCCAAATATTGGCAAATAGAAATAAGTGAAATTTTAGAACTCATCACAATAGAGATACTCTTCAGGTATCACAAAAGACCTGGCACAGCAGTAATGCTATTACATTCTCTTAGTAGATGAGTTAAGCCAAGGAACATTTCATAAAACATGAAATCAACAATAGTAATGTAGACTAATCTCAGCTTGAATGTAGAATAATCTAAAATAGAAATGGCAAATGAAATATGGCCTCTGGTATTAACTAAATAGCACAGACAGTGTTTCTGTTTTCTCATTAATATCTTAAGCAATATAATTTGGAACAGCAGCTGAACCTACCACTTTGGGAATTATCAATAGTTTTAATCATAGCAGATAAATAAGTCCCTCAGCTTTGCCTCAGGGTGCATTATTTTCCTAGGCAGTACAAAGCTGCTGATGTAAATTTCTCTGTCTCAGGTCTTCCTACTTAATTGTAACCACTACATGCCATGTATTCTACTGTCTCCAGATAGGTGTTATTAATACAGAAGCTCTGCATTTATTATCCACTGAATTGCACTTCTTCGGGGAAATATAAATTAAATTGAATTATTATATACTTCCTTAGGTTAGTAATAAATGAGAAAGAGAAATGTAATCTTTTTTTGATACACTAATTCCTTGTAAAACAGGAGCATTCAAATCACATTAGGATGACATATAAAAAATTCTCATAATATAAAAATATATTTTCTTGACGTTAGCAAGAATTGGTTAATTTCTTTTAAAACCGTCCTATTTTGCCGTATATTACATACATCTTAGCAACAATAGCCCCACAGAATAGAGGAATAAAAAATTATAAATTATATAATCCACTAGATACGCCTGATTAACCAAGACACCTTAATCCCCGCCCCACCACCAGCACAACAAACCCTCCAAACAACAAATAAACAACAACAACACAGAACAAACAAGCAAAATGCCAACAAAATCCAACAACTAACCAACCAACCAATTAAACATCCAACCAACAAAACCCACAAGCAAACAACCCCCAATGCCCCCTGCCCCCTCCAAAAGGAACATAAAGTGTCTATGTCATTAAGCATTTTATTCTAGGTTTCGATTAGTGCTGTTTTATTGACACACAATATGTTTTCACAACAGAATAATTGTCTTGTGAAGTTAGATGTCTGTTTTCTCAGTATTGGAAAGTGATGGAGTGCATCTTTGCCTGGAACTTGCATTCTAATGTCACTACTTCATTTTAAGAAGGATTCAAATGTATTGCTTCCTAACTGCATTTTATTTTTTTTTTACCATGAAGTGCTAAAATATTTATTGCCAGTGTGTCTTATGAGCCAATCAATTTGCATAGAAATTTGGAGGACTTGCTAGAGTAGGAATTTGCTTTGTACTGAGAATTCTGAGGAGTATGTACTCATATTAATCCAAAGGATGACTCTTCCACAATTCATAGGATTATGACACGTAGAAGCAATCATCCAACTATAGAGCTGGCTAGACAATCAGCAAACTTGTAGTGCTTATGTTTATGAAGTGCTTATGAAGGTCTTTCCTCTAAAATCTTTACTCAAAATGAACTGAATTTTCTGTAAATGTAGAGTGGTATGTGTGCCCTGCAAGAATGGAAACATTTCAATCAGTGTATGTATTTATGTATGTATGTGTGCATGTGTGTGTGTAAATATATGTGTATATACATATGTCTGTGTGTATATATGTTATTTATAGTTTGTATGTATTTCACATTCATTCTATATACATATGCCTACAATCTCAGATGGTTTTTATGTGATAGATAGAGAGATTAAAAGTCATTCTTCTTATGGGTTAACCCTGGTAGCCAGGAATGGGAACCTCATGAGGTTCAGCAAGGCCAAGTGCATGTTCCTGCACATGATATGGAGCAACCCCCAGTATGAACAGAGGCCGTGGGATGGAGAGATTGAGAACAGCCCTAACAAGAAGCTCTTGGGGCTGCTGGTGGATAAAAACTTAGGTGTGAGCTGGAAATATGAATTTTTGGTCCAGAAACCAAACAGATCCTGGACTGAATAGGAAAAAAACCTAAAATTACTCAAGCAAGTGGTGAAATAAACTTATTTCAAACATCTTAACATTTACTTTGATAGCTCAAGATGAACGATGTTTTATGCAATGGGGACAGGACCTCAATGACTGGAAGATGAATTCTTAATAAATAGTAGTTTTCTACCAGAACTTTGTTTTTCCTAAGTTTTCCACCACTTACTCATTGATAGAATGCTGAAAGTCAAACAATTTTTCTGCTAACTCATATGGTCTGCTCATATCTGAACTGTTCACTTTGCAGTGTAGTATCTCAAACACTTTTATAAAGTTAATAGCAATATCTGCCTGAGGCAATATGCACGGAAGCCTTCTCCATAGACCTTAGAAGAGGGATTACCACCAAGCAGCATTTCAGCAGTTCAAATTGTGGATTTCACATATGCTGGCAGCAAGGCTCTGCTGAGTGATCTAAACATAGGAGCAAGGTGCTCTGGAGTTGACATCACCAGGTCGGGGTGAGGTCTGCTTAAATCAGGTTTGTTATATAGTTTTCATGTCTTTTCAGGAGATACTGTCTCTTGTTACCTGTGAACCACTCCTGCAGATTTTTTCTCTTTACATTTTGAGCTAATTGTATTGCTTCATTCAAAGGTAAGAATTTGTATTAACACAGAAAAAATCTTTGTTCGATATAGCATCCACTACTTGGTATTTCTCGCTGCAGTCAAGTGTTGTATCTCTTCCTTCATAGAGGGTGGTACATTATTCAGCCAACATGATCCCGGTTCACCTCCATGCTATTTCAGAAAGCATACTTTGATCAGAATGGATCTGTTCTTGCATTTTTGCCCTCTGTGCAATGTCTGAGTCTACTTTTAAAGTCTACTCAGCCAGCAGTGGAGATACATCCAAGGCATTTATGTCTTTCTGTAAGAGAAAAACTGAACAGATGATCATGATCCATCCCATATTAACATAAAAGCTTTTCTAATTTGGGTAAAAATCAAGCCAAGGTTTTGTTTACAAATTAGTGCAGATGCAATTAACTAAGGTATGTATTATTATTGTCTTTCCACGCTTCTTAAATTTGGCATAATTGTGTGATGCTCTTTTAGTTCAACAGATAGAAACTATGAGTTTTTTCCTTCTCATAAGTCTTTACGCTTTAGATATGTCTTAGTTTTTGGTTTTGTTTTTGTTTTGGGCTTCTAGATTGATTTGGAGGGTATTTTTTTTTTTACTTTTTGTTTGTTTGTTTTGCAAATTTGTTGTTTGTTTGATTGTTTTGTTTGTTAGTTTGTATTTTAACTGGGAGATAATTATTTTGTTAATGAGGGAGTAGATTAGATGCTTGCAAAAGATGTTATAGAATTTTGAATGTTGTTGTCCTGTCAGGGTGTGTAAGTGCAAAAAGAACAAAAACACAGTGGGGCATCAGGTGCAAGAGGTGAAGGCTAAAAAATACGGTTTCTATTAGCAAAGACTGAATGCCATACTCTTCTTTATTTTTAATATTATTATTTTTTTATTATTATTTTCTTTTTATTTTTATTTTCTTATATTAGTCTTGAATGAACAATACACTCATATCTTACTGGGGGTTTGCAACTACAGAAATGTCTAAATTGTAAGGTAACGTATTGAAGCATGTTGATGGAATTAAAACTGTGCTATCCCATTAAATAAAGGCCTCTTGGTTTGCTTAAGGATATGCAGTAACAAAAGCCAATTAGGCAATTATAACCTGTTTTGTAGTAGATACAGGCAGTAGAGAAAGTATCCTGTACCACCAGCTTATTCAAATTAAATCTACAGTTTAATTAATTAAGTCTACATATGATTAGATACTTTAATGTCATTATGGAGCTTTGAGATAAACTTTTTCTTTGAACTTTGTGGGAGGGGAGGTAAAAATCCTGACTTCCACAATTTCAAGGACAAAGCACAGCATAGTTTTTTCATTTTCAGGATCTTTTTAAGCTAAAGAGGGTCACATCATTTGTATGCTGACATCCTTCCTATTGTTTTCATTAAAGAAAGGAGAGTGAGAGTCTGAGAAATCTTGAGCTGTGCTTGATAAGAAATTTTTAAAAGATGACCCCAGCCTGTGGAGGATGATTTATGAAATCATGGTTTTCATTATTAGAGTTAGTGCTGAGTATGTTGTTTTTGATTGATATGCCTGGAGCTTGCAGGCTTCATTTTTTTTCTCTTAAGCAAAGAGCAAGGGCATTGGAATTTTACTGGAGAGCAAAGTTATGTAAAAGACATCCAGGTACCAAAATAGGTATCACTGAAGATAAAAGAGCTACAGAGAAAAATTATTCATGCTTTTTAAGTTGCTATGTAACATATATAAATCTTAAGATTTTAACAAAATTTTAGGGACAACAATACTGAAAAAAGGAGAAAAGTTTACTTTTTATACACAATCACTGATGTAAGATATTCCAGATAATTTGAATCCTGTCTTCCTATCTGTCACTAAAATTAAAAAGATAATTAAAATTCCCCTTAAAATTCTCTCCCCCCACCCCACCAAAGGAATTCCAAATGCAAAAATTGCAAGAAAGCAAAGCAGTTATATCTACTACATTGTCATATGTGTGGTGCCTAAATTGGCAATACAGTGCATATCTCTTCTATTGAGGCTACAAAAAAATACGACGGCTCTTGAAAACACTTAAGATGTCTAAACTGAGTTGACAGCAAAATATATGTTACATTAAGATATAGTTTATATTTGACGAATAGTTCACCCATCCCGTTGTCAATGTCCAGGTAAATGGCAGTGCAATTTGTTTCTCATTTTTAAAAGTCTAAATTGTCAGAATAATATTTCTCTTTCAGATACAAAGCAAAACAAAGAGTCGTGAAATTTTGTCTTGTGTCAAATTCAAACTAGAGAGGAAGAAGGTTTCATTGTTTGGAGAAATAAAGGAAAATATATTTATGTATTTTTATGAAATGAAATTTTTTACTGAGAATGAAGTATACTTATGGAAAACAAAGTAAGAATATAGTTGTTATTATAATCTTGTTTGTTGAAGATTCTTGTAAAAGTTAAGTTATGCAGAAACTTAAAAATCTAAGAGAAGAATGATATTACAACTCACCTGTTAGAGTCCAAAATCATATGACATAGGGTCATAGAATGGTTTGTGTTAGAAGGGACCTTAAAGATCGCCTAATTCCAACCTCCCTGCCCTAGGCACCTTCCAGTAGACCAGGTTATTCCTAGCCACATATTTTGTTGTCTTGTGACACTTAGTTTCACAAGTAATGATATATTATGACACCTATTGCTAAACATGCAGCTGAGGCAAAGGAATTTACAATGTAAATTACAATTTACATTCTCATCTATCTGCATTTAAAAAATCAATTTACTACAGGAGCCACTGGAAATTACCAGGAAGCACAGTGGAAACTAGATATAGAATGAAGCTACTACTACTACCACAGCCAAAACATGTTATCACAAATCAGTTTACCTCCCTTTTCTGTGAGCTAAGAGCAAGAAGCTTGTTACAGATAGGTTGACTTGGCCATGTCTGTAAAACTTCATTTGCTTGATCATGTGGCTGAGACTTAAGGAAGCCTTATTGCATCTGTAAGAGTTAAAGTGCATATAACCACCTAAAAATTAAAGAAGATGAAGGAGATGTGGAGAGATGAAGACATAGAAAAGAGGTTCTTCTGGTGAGATATTTACTTACACCATTTACTGCATATATATGAGTATCAGGTATATAACAACTTTTAGACACCAAAGCATTCATCAATAATACTGTTTTAGAATGTATTGTGTAATATTAACTTCATGGTGTAAATCAAAGCTGATTTTTGAGGAAAACACTTTAGACATTAGTTGCACTCTGTACTGCACACAATGCAAAGTATTGCTTGCATTATTAGTAAAGTTCAGTACTAATACAAGAGTCTCGGTATATTTTTAGTATATGCAAACTTCTATACTTTTGAGAGATTTAAGTTTTGGTAAATTGGTATGAGCAAAATGCTACTCTGAAATGTCACTGATAATAATTAAGAGTATTGCAGAAATTGCTTTGTACAATTGTGTCTTTTTAGCATAGATTCTAAATAGTGCCCATAATTGCAGTACTAAGCAGTCATTATGCAGGGGTGTGTAAGTGAGGAACTGGTGAACTTCAAGAAGCTAAGATATGTTCTTGACACCTCAATTAAATGTCAGGACTTTTCTTATATCATTAAAATACTGAAATGCCCTTTTAATGTCTATTTGGGTTTTATTGGTTCATTTCTTAAAAATAAAGATGTATTTTCTGTTCAATTCCGTTTGCATGCATGAATTTTCTTTTGACAGACTAACTACACAATTCAATCAGGGTTTGTAATTTTTTCAGTTTTACTTTTATTGAAGCAAGCTTTATTATTGAACTGTATTCGATATTGGGTAGTACACATTTCAACTTTATTTTTATCTGCAGTCTTGGTTTTGGAGACCATAAAAGGTAGCTTGATTGATATTTGGCTCCTAATTCAAAACTGTCTCTGGGCTGGAAGATGGCAGAACCAGAGATTGGTTGGGTTGTCTGGACACCATGTGGTCCAGCTTCCCTCCAGGTTACACATAATTGTGTCCAGGCAGGTTCTGAATATCTCCAGAGAAAGGGATTCCACAGCCTGCATGACTGCTCTGTCATTCTCTTAGTATAGAAGTTTTTTTCTCATATTTGTGTGGGATTTCCTGTGATAAGGTTTGTGCTTGTTGTCCCTTTTCCCAACTGGGCACCACTGAGAGACGCCTCACCCTGCTACATTCCTTTTAAAGAGATTGAGTAAGCAATTTTAGTAATTTTTAAACAGAATATCTCAAACCACATTCCTTCTAACACCAGAGTCACAACCCACACATATGTGATCTACTAGCAGTTTTTCTGAAATAATTTAGACAGAGCCACATGTAAGATATCTCATTTCTGCCACAGAAAAATCTGTTTAAGCAGAAGATGTTTTATTAGTGGGGTTTAGGAAATCTGGATGCTTCATTAATCCCCATCTATTGCTTTTTTGCAAGAAGCTGACTCTTGCTTGTGTTCTCATTAAGCATGTTCATTCCACTGCATTTCAAGAAAGGGAAAACCTTCTTCTTCCCACTGAAATCACATCTCTGGACAGTAGAAAAATGTCAATTTAGAGATATGTCACATATCTTTTATTTTTTTTTTCAAGTACTCTTTTGAATTCTTGCATTATTTATTGTAATGCTAAAAGAGTTATAAAAAACTATACATAACACAAGCAGTTCCTTTTTCAGTCAGTATGACTGAACTAAGGACAAGGATGCTGGATTAGTACAAAGCATCTATGAGTTCGCATGAAACTCTCATCTGTATAGATGAGTTCATACCATTTAATAGAAACTTTGTTTAGTACTTTTAGTTCTTTTTTAAAAAAAACATAGTACTGGTTTCAATAGCTTAAATGATTTCAGTGGTGCTCTTTTTCTTATGATATAAAAGTGACATTTTTGTACAAACAAAGGAGATTCCACTTCTTTGCCATTAATTTTTTTATTTGGTATTTCAGAAAATTACATTACATATCAGGCTCTGTGTTTTATACACTTTGGGATAGATTGATCTGTATTAAGGTAGATTTCTTAAATACAGATGTCAGCTATAGAAGAAGACATACTCAACCATATTTCTATGAAATAAAATAAATTTTTCACCGTAACTCATCAAATCTGCTAGATAAGTACTTAAAACACCTGTGCACTGTGATATTCTACATTGATTGTAAAGAACACTGTCATGACTACTTCACATTTACATGTGTAACTTTTAAGAGTTCTAAATTTAAGTGAGAGGATTCTCTCTTTAAGTTGCAAATTACTGCTTTAAACTAGTAACAGTTTTGTAACACATCTGAGAAAGCAGAGAATCCATATGTTCATGAATTTCATTTTCAATGTACTGATTTGTAAAATAGCAGCAACGCATATTAATTTTCCCCATGTAGAAGAAGTATTTCTCAATTTATTCTAATCATTAATTATATCAAGAGATAGAATACAATCATTCTATTGATAAAAACCTAGAAGTAAAATTATACCCTCTTTTTTTCCCCTATATTTTGTAAAGCACTTCTCAAAACCTTCAAAATTTAGTTTAAGTTTGTTGTAGATACAATAAAGATATGCTTATTATGTAAAACATTGATAATTATTTATAATAGGTACCATCTTTCTTCACCACTATGTTTGAATATAGTGTCATTTCTGGGGCTTCTAAAGGATTGAGAATAGAAGATGATTTCATAAATTAAAAAAATATAGTGTGTCTGTTGAAAATTATTATTTATGAAATTCAGGAACTCTGAATAATTTTATCTTTTATGAAATCCTTTTGTAAAGTTTTTTTCCCTCTTCTTGCATGACAAAGTACAATCCTGTGCTGACTCTGAATCAACTGGAGGCAAATTATAAGTAGTGGCATGATAAACAAGTAATCTTTTTTCTAAATACCTATCTTTAGATACTGTAGGCTTAGCCTAGATGAAAGAATTATTTTTTTTGGCATGTGAAATGGACATATGATAGCTAGATGTTGCTGGCTTTATTATTTCACCTTAGAGATGAAAATTCTCTTGAAATTTCAGGTACAAGTACAGTTTGAGAGAATGTACTGATGATTTAGGGAAAAAGCTTAAGCCATTACTCGGGGACAATTCATGATGCCAAGGGATAAATAATTCAATCACATAACTTGTACTTGTATCCTCTTCAAATAGTTTCCTTTTCTTTTAAGTAGGAACTTTTATCCGTGAGGTACAACAAGCAATTTCTTTGTTCCTGTTATGCATATAAATTAACTGGGGACATGGGGTAGGGGGTGGAGGAGTATCTCATATGACAGGTAAGTTTAAGTATTGCATTCTCTGCCTTGACAGCATTGACTAAAATTTATTTCCCAGAATTCATTCCCGGAATATTATAGCTTTTGTATGTACTTCTAGTAAATATAATTAAACAATAATTAAATATTTCTAGCTGTGCTGTTCATCAAAAAGAAGCAGAGATAAAACACATTTTCTGCAATTAGTAATTTGAGTTGATCCTTTCATAATTTGGTTCTGACACCTGCTTAGACAGAAACCAAATTTAATCTAGAAGTAATTTTCCTGCACAGTATTTTATAGTGGGAGAAAAAGCATGAGGCCAAGACTGTCTTTCATGCAGATGAGAAGCCTCAGGAGAGACATACATCATACAAAGAAGATAAGCATGGGTGTCATAGATTTAAATACAAGAGCCTGTCTGAAATTTTAAAATCTTAGTAAAGCAGAAGTTGTGTGCACAACATGGATCAAAGACAAAGCAGAGCATTAATTTAATAGGAGCTGGAAATTCCTGTAAAGATGGGAATGCAATCTAGAAGAAAAGTCTTGTTAACTATGCTGTCTCATTGGGTTTAACTTCTACCTGTAAATTAAATGCCCTGTAATCATACTGAGTCCATCATTAAAAAATGAAGTAAAATTCCATTATAAAGTAAAAATTGACCCAAAGACTCCTAGACTAGGTTTCAGTGCTTTTCTTACTCTTCATGACCAAACAGGAGAAATCGAAAACCCACATTTTATTACTCAAATACAAAATCATAAGTTCGAAAACAAGGGTTAGAATTTGTGCTTGAATCTGGATATTTGATGTGTACTTGACTTTTCTTTTTTTTTTTTTAATTGAAAATTGAAGTTTTACTCCAGAGCTAATAGGGCTGGGACTACTGTCCATTATGGTTAGTGGTTCTCATTCCAGTACCAGCCTTATCCTTGCATACTTGTCCAGTATTTTGCTTATTTTCTCAAGAATACTTTCCACTTCTATTGTCTTGATAATGGGAATTATTTTATACTCCACCTCATCTTTTACACATCATCTGTACTAAAGCAAGGAGGACCCCTGCAAAATATGTCCAGAAGTGTCTTTATCACAAAGTCATCTTAGACAGAGAGAAAAAAATACTGTACTAATGAATTTTAACAGGGAAAGCCCTTCTATATACAGAGAGTTGGGTATCTGAATTGGTCGTAATTTTTAGAAAAAATTATGAATATATAAGCATATATACTTGCTTTTAGTGTCACATTTTTTATTTTTTTATTTTGTGAATCTATACAATTTGTATTTGCTCACTATTATTGTGACTAAATAATGGTAGTAGCTAAAGAAGGGAAAATATTAAATATTGTCATATATTTCTCAGTGCCATTTGACAACAGTCACAGGAGAACAACCATGAACTAAATGTTTTCCCAAATCTTCTGCCTCCCCTCTGTTCTGCTGCCTGGGTAGCATGAGCCTGTGTGGAACTTAGAGCTTACAAAGTCTCTTGATGACACTGCCTGTATTGGTTCCTGCAGTATCTGGCTTGCTCTTTGCTGTGTGAATATATATGGCTTCAAGACACTCCTGAAATGTAATGTATATCTGAGTAGAATTTGTTAACATGGAATTTTAAATTACCAAATTCCACGCTTTATTCCCAGTGTTAGAGCGAGAACAGTGAGAATAAAACAAGAAAATTCTAAATAAAATTGTATTTTTTTGATTGATCTCTGTAAAGGAACCAATTTTCACGTCTGTGGGCCATTTTCAATTAATTTGTCTGTCCAAAAAACAAAAAAAAAGAATTTCCCTTGTGAGGAAGAATCCTTTGCTTCTATGTTCTGGATCAGTGAACTTTATCACTTTTGGTATTCAGAGGAAATCTTGTCTAGGGGGAATTTTGTTTTTAGTATTTTATCTTTATTTGCTGAGACCATTTTGGTTCCAGCATGGGTAAATCCTGAAATGAATCTGTAAATCGGAAGCTGTCTCAAGATGTTACATCCATTTAAGGATTTAACTGGGCTTTTGTCATTACTGTAATTGCTTACCTTCATTTCAAATGATGCTAACTGCAGAAATACTCACCAATGTAAAGAGTTCAGATGGTTTGAACTTAAACCCTTCTACCAGTTACTGTTATTTTATCTGAAGAGCTACATATTGAAGAGTTCAGTCTGGATGTTCAGTGTACTAAAAATTTATACAAGTTAGGAAGTAGCTTACCTAACCATAATAATTAAAATCATGCTACAAAGCAGGGGAAAGAATATCTGTATGCAGAACTTCCAGATAAATATATTTTTTTCTGTCCAGTCCTGATAAATAGACTTCCTGAATTTTTAAAACTAAAAAAAAATCTTCTGTGACTTAAGTATGCTTTGCCTTGAGGACTTTCTGTCAGTTTGAACCCGAAATGCAGTCCAAGGATGAATATTTAATTTCACTTTCCTTATAAGTGAAGTCAAATCACTTCTATAAGTCTGTGGGTGACAGTTTCAAATTTCATCTCAGGCAGGCAGCCATCACAGAATAACATTACAGCAGAACAAAAAGTTGGTGTCTCAATAATGATATTTTAATATTACAGAGCAGTAGTAAAGAGATCTGCACTCCCTTGTGAATGCTTCTGTTGACTTAGCAATCAATATCATCATAACAAGCAGCATATGTAAAATCATACCAAGAGCCAGTGCCTGAGGATAACAGAGAAATGCATTCTTCACTTTTTCCTGGGTTTGCAGTTTATGGCTTGTTCTCTATAAATGATTCAGAGCAGTACTATTTTCACCTGCAATCCAGATATGAACACCGAAGGTTTGTGATGCACTCTCGAGACATTCACATTTGTGGTCAGAATTACTCACATTTATCTCAGCCTCAAGGAAGTTTTCTTTGAGATATCTCCTTGCTTCTTCTAGGACTAGGGTCAGACCAGAACATGGTTGGCCAGTTCCTCCAATGAGCATTGTAGAACCTGCTAGGCAGGCAATTGTCGTCACTTCTACCTTCTTGGGCAGAACCTTCGTTAAGTATGTCTGCATCCATGACTGAGAAAAAAGGTTGGTGCAAAGAATAGGGACGTGTCACTCCACAAAAAAAAAAAAAAAAGAGAGAGANCCACAAAAAAAAAAAAAAAAAGAGAGAGAGAGAAATGACAGTAAATTACATGGAGTTGAAACAGCAGGATATAATCATAAGATCATAGGATCATAGAATGATTTGATTTGGAAGGGACTTTACATATCAACTAGTACAACCCCTTGCAATGACAGATGAGCTCTGGGACATCTTCATCATGATCAGATTGCACAAAACCCCTTCAACCTGTATTTGAATGTTTCCAGGATGGGACATCTGCCACCATTCTGGGCAACCTGTGGCAATGTTTCACCATCCTCACTGTAAAAAACTTCTTCCTTGCTTCCAATCTCAATCTATCTTCTTTTAGTTTAAACACATTATCCCTTGTCCTATTGAAACAGTTACCATAAAATGTCTGTCCCTTTTATGCGAAAGAAAAAAAATCTTTCTTTCTCACAAGCCCCTTTCCAATACTG
Organism: Turdus rufiventris; assembly: GCA_013186435.1. Lineage (NCBI taxonomy): Eukaryota > Metazoa > Chordata > Aves > Passeriformes > Turdidae > Turdus > Turdus rufiventris. Next base: position 1,193,462 of record PYHW01009483.1, read on the forward strand.
AAAGACTGCAATGAGGCCTCCCAAGAGTTTTCTTTCCCCCAGGGTGAACTACCCAGCTCTCTCAGCCTGCCTTGATAGGAGAGGTACTCCAGCTCTCTGATCACTTTCATGGCCCTCATCTAGACCTGATCCAACAGGTACACATCTTTCTTGTGCTGAGGACCGCAGAGCTGGACACAGCACTCCAGGTGAGGTCTCACTGGAGCAGAGCAGAGGGGCAGAATCCCCTCCTTTGCTGGCCACACTGCTTTGGATGCAGCCAAACAGTGTTTTCTCGGCTGCAAATGAACATTGCTGGGTCATGTTCCACTTTTCATCCACCAACATCCCCGAGTCTTTCTCTGCAGAGCTGCTCTCAAACCATTCAATGCTGAGCCGGTATTTCAGCTTGGAATTGCCCCTACCAAAGTGTCACACCTTGCACTTGGCCGTGTTGAACCTCATGAAGTTCCCATGGGCCTGCTTCTCAAGCTTGTCCAAGTCATTCTGGATGAAATCCTCTCCCTCGGGCATGTGAACTGCACCACACAGCTTGGTGCCATTCTGCAAACTTGCTAAGGGTGCAATCAATCCTGCTGTCTATGTCATTGATGAAGACATTAAACTCTATTTGTGCCATTACAGACCCCTGAGGGACACCAAAAGTTGCAGAAATTTTAACACTGTGCTTGGCTTTGCAATGTTTCTTTGTGATACAATAGAAATAAGAGACATAACGGAGTCCTGCTGGTGCAATATCATGGCATAAATCTGACACTGACAAGTAGTTATGGTAAAATAATTATACAGTCTTTTAGTTATTCAGCTGCAATGTTGCAGTGTGCTTTGAAGAGTCATAAAAGTGCATAAATAATTAGTATTTGTGTTTAATAAAATAACAATGAGCTGTGAGTTGTTAAAAATAGTATTTCTGTCTGAAACAATGAAAACTCAATAAATTATGTTTTTAAAATTGATTTAGTAATGCGTCTTTAAATAGTTTCAGATTTTCACTTACTGCCTGCTTAGCTTCATTTGTTTTTATAAATGGTATCTTGCCTGTATACAGTTACATGGATCTGTTTGTGGGTGGGGGTAAATTTGTGTGCAATCTTCTTTAATATTTTTCAGGGGGTAGTTTGCTCACTTTTCTAATAAGATGAATGAAGGGAAGTAAAATGTCCCAGTTTTTTTCTGTTGGTCTTATTAAATTAATTTCTGTAGCTTACTGAGATCAGCAGATATTCTTTTATATTTCAAAACTAAATATTAAGTGCTTTTCTGGATATGGCCCTAATCACTTAGCGGAGTCTCGGTAGTCATAAACACAGAACATTGAAATCAGTAATTGGGAATCAGTGAGAATAAAACAACCAAAAACCCAAACCTCCCTCCCTCATCCCATAATAATTGTTCTTGAGATTTTAAAACAATTTTAAAATCATTATTGATTTTAACACAAATCTCTAAAATATTTAATAAGATTTCTGATGTGTGGAGTAAAAGAAGGTTTGTTGTCTCATCCACTGATCAGGTGGTTTCCTAATTAACATACCAAATGTAGATGACTGTCAATACAATAGATCTTGCGTGCTTCACACTAAGGGAAAATGTATGTCACCCAAAAGGGAAATGGAGCAGAAATGAAATGCTGATGTTATTTTTAATGCATTTTAATGAACTTAGAAGAGGGCAGTCTTCAGTCTATAATACTCTTTTCAAATTTCAAAAGAAGCTTTAACATACCATTAGTTTAAACTCTACATAAAGGTGAATACATAAGTAAATGAGAGAAGCTTTTAAATTTCATAATTGATGTTATTTATAATTCCTTTTTATATTTCTTTGGTCAATTATGTACTTCAAAAAGTCAATTTTCCTCATAATAAATGTATTGAGACCATGTTCTGTCTTACCTCTTTGAAGGGTAAGTGCCTAAACAAAAAAATATTGGTTTTGCCAAAAGGATGAAGGAAGATAGAGGCTTCTTGATGTGGTAATAATTAATCACTTACCAAAGGGTAATTAGTATTTGCACATTACAATATTGGTAGTATATCCTTGAAGCACATACCTTAGGGACATTGATAAAATATAAGTTCAGAATTATGATAACTATTTAGACTTTTGTTCTTCAGTATATTTCCACACACGTTCTTCTACTGAGATGTAACCAAGAAGAGCTTTAAACAATATGCTGTACCTTCCGAAACCTTTTTGCTCTTGAGAGATTTCTATTGTCATTTACTGGGATTATGCTGTTGCACCTGGAAATTCATAACCACGTCTCCTTTGCCTACAGGTGAAAAAGCATATGCTATTAGTCTTTCTCTTTTAAATCTCTAGCTTTTGTTTTACTACATCACTTTATTTATTTGCGTTTTTTCATCAGATACTTGTTACTTTTTCACACACTAAGTAAGTGTTTTCAACAGCATAGACGTCTTTTGCTGTGTCGGCCTTGTATGTTTGGATGGGTTGCTGGGAAATGGCTGCTTGAGCTTCTGCCATGAAGTCTTTGGGAATCAAATCCAGGTTGTTTGTCAGATAAAACTAACATTTCAGAGGCTGCGAATTTGTAGGTGGCAGGCGAACTATGGTATGTAATTTTTAAATATTTTTAAATTTTATTTAATGTTTGTGATAGTCTGTCTTCCAAGAGCCTTTACTGATAGGATGCTGTTTTGCCCCACTAATGTGATACATTTATGTTGGCTTAGAAATTCAAATTTCTGAGCATTTTTCAAAACCAAATCAGTAGTCCAAATATTGTCCATGAGCTCATCCCTTAAAACTAATAATGGAATTCTTACTGATTTCAATTGAAGAATACTGACCACAGTTCTTATTTTGAGTCATAATTTTGCACTAAAAGGACAGCCCAATATGAAGAAGAAAGAAA
>PYHW01009483.1:1196756-1215005 GCA_013186435.1 Turdus rufiventris
AGAAAGAAAGAAAGAAAGAGAAAGAAAGCAGAAAGAATGATCATTCAAAATGGGAGTATTGCCAGAACAAAGCAATTTTATTTCTAATTAGTGTCTTTGGTGCAAATTTATTTTCCCACCCAGTAAATGGGACAGCTACATATTAGATGTCAACATACATTTGTATCTATCTTTGCTGTAACTGTTTTGTTCTTCTACCAAATCCTTGTGTACATTCATGATAACCTTGAATATCTTCTCTATTCTAGAAGGTACTACTATCTAATAAGATTTTGGAGAAAAAGACTTTGATCTAAAAGTAAGGTTACTCTGTGTTTCTCATAGTGCAGAAGTCTATAACATATGACTGTCAGTACTCAGGATATGTCTTGAAACATGCTAAATTCCATTTTTATTTTTCTTTAAGCAAGGAATGTTCTCATTAAATCTGGAAGCAAGAAAATCAGGACCACATTATGCTGAATAGTGTTCTTAAGTTTGCATAAAAATTGTTGGAAACAAATAATGATGTAAAAGCTTAGGTAATGATTCTGAAGATCATCTCCGCCCATGCTTTTGTATTAATTTAGGAATTTTAGCTATAGTCTGATATCAGTAACAATAAAGAAGACAAGCAAAATAAATATTCAGTAGATTTACATCTTTCATATGGAATGTCACTTATTTCTCATCAGAATGAGAAAGTTCTATATCTGCCTTGCAAAGATGTAGATTATGGCTGTAAAACATGCATAAACAAATTCATAACAGCTTCAAAAACAGTTTTGGTTTAATTAAAGACAGTTCAAAGTAGCTAGTCTGGTCCTGTAGTTACCTTGAGGTTTTGCATTTCTCTAAGCATCCAGGCTTACTAAGAGCCCCACAACAAGCATTGCTGTGTCTGTAGTGAGTGAGTTTTGCTTTATGGCTGGTCATTTATACTGAGAACAGCAAGGGAAATGAAAATCTGTCGTGCACTGTGGGAGGCAGAGAGCTCATTTCTATAATCTCTTGACCTCCAATCTGATCTTGTGTTTTCAGCCTTTTCAGAGCAATTTATGTTTTGAAGGCATTTGCATAGCTGCTCTCCTGCAGAGCCACTATCCCTGGTTTCTGATCTGGATGTGTTCTGCTAGTTTGAGCACTAAACATTTTAAAATGTATGAATTCTGACAAGCAACTGGTGACGCTATGATAGAAAGTATATTTTTAAAGCTATTAAGTACTTACTGTGTATATATTCTATATTTCACTTATCATTTGACAGCAGAGTAATTGCAAAATGAACATTTAGACTGGATTGAGGACACCATAAACTGCAACAACTGTGGGTGTGAAGAAAGACTTGGTCATACATGCTTTCCAGTATGTCAAAGTAAATAAATAAATAAAGTTTGTCATGCTGACAGAAAGCACAAGGTAGCATTTGTACTTTCTTCATAAATCTTCATGACTGAACTTTTACAGTGCTTTCTATATGAGAGGGTAATTTCTGAATCTAGGGTGAGTGAAACTGCCTTTTGGAGTGTGAGTTAGAATATGTGCTATTAATTTACTATGGAGAAGGCTACACAATATCCATATCCCACCCTACACTGCTTAATTCAGTTTCTAACATTGGTATTGGTTAGATAATTTACTTATCACAAGCCTCAATATTTTGCTGGATCAGCAGCACACATATTTATCAGTTCTATTCTATTATATTATACAATAGGATTTTCAAAATTATTTACAAATAATGTTTGCTCCCTTAAATAGCTATTCTGGATACATTCGTTACATAGCCAGTTTTATTTTCAGAAAGCTTGGTCAGGAAATATCTGGGACAGTGCCAAAAAAAGAAATTTGTGAACAATCCCTTGAGTTTCCCAGAAAAGAAGAGTCAAAAATCTCTATGAACAGTCAATCCCAAGCTTTTTTTAGCTTGAATTTTGGATTTTGCACAAAATATTTTTAAATTGAAGTGTATCGAAATTACTGTAACCAAAACATATCTGTATAGTTTAAGTATTACTTACCTTAATGTCAATTTTCTTGTTTTGCAACTTTAGTGTCAAACATAAATTCAAAAACAATTGTTTCTTCCAATTTTAGGGTCTGACTAGTTAAGCTCCTTCTAATACCATGGGCAATTTACCTCATTAATGTAATTTCATTGTTATTCTCTGTTATTATATTCAGTACTAGGCTGTTTTCCAGCAACAATTGCTAGACAAGTCATACTAATTTGTACAGTTTCACTGCCCTAATATTCCACTGAGATACTACTTTAATTAAAACATGACCTTATTATTCATAACTAAATGTGAAGCATAACCTTTTATCCTCAAGGAATGTCATCAAAGGTTGCATCTTAGTTCAGAATCAGATCAATGGCTGTCATGCAGGATGAAGCTCTTATCGTCTGTGAATGGCACCCAATGGTAATTTATAACAGCACCTGCCAACTCATCGATCTTTAGAGACACACTGCAGTCATTCTCAACCTGCTTTAGATGCTTTCATTTAGCACTGCCTAGCCATCACTCCCCAATGATAGTCAGGAGGCAATTCATAAAATCAGAGTGAATTACCATGTTTATATGTGTCTTAGCATGAAAGGCAGTAAGCAATTCTCTGAAGGCTGAAATAAGTTTGTATATGCCCCACCATCAATTTATTTTGTTATTGCACCTGGAGGGGAAAGACTTTTGTTTTAAAGGTGAGCAGTTATGCTTCAGAGTTAGGGGACTGTGAAACAAAGCAGAATAGTTGTGCCTATCTTGGAGAAAGAGTGAATGGAACACCCTGCAATAAAAATAGCTAGCCTCAGGTCAGCATAAAAATTAATTACCATGGCAATTGAATGTACTGTAAGAAAAACAGCTAACAAAATAACCAAATGAAGTGGGTGCTGGACTGTATTGATGTTAAGTAAGCATTTTTTTTTTTTTCTGTAATAAAGAGACTTTTTCAAGAGTTAAAAGCTCTTGATTGGAAGCCCCCACACTGTCCATAAAGGACAGTGGTATCTGCATGACTGTTCATAGTCCACTCCACAGCTGTTTCTGTAAGACAAAGCATCCTTATGCAAAGTGTCTTTATATCCTGGCCTGCATTCAGTTCTCCAGTCTCCTGTTCTGCACTTAACCTTGGCATATGATAGGTACTATTAGGGTGGAAGGGTTAAGGGTGATGGAAGAGGAAGGGCTACACAGGAAACTGCAGAAATCATTCTAAGAGAGTTACTGGATTTAGACAATGATTGTGATTTGGTTCTTATTGAGTTGGATACCATAAGAGGAAATTATTCTGATTTACTTTTCATCACAACCAAGCTAAAACAAAAACAAACAAACAAGAATACAATCTTTCTTGAGCTAACACTGTTTTAAAAATGGTCATTTAATGAAATAATTTTGTTTGTTTGTTTTACTCATTATTTAGTACCAATTGATTACTCCCATAACATTTAATAGGACTAGGTCTAATCAAAAGGTCAACCGACAATTTCTGTTACTCTCTGATAATATTTAACTCAAATGGCAGAATGCATGCTGCTATGGAGCCAAGCATTTCATTTTGCAGCTCTGAAGGTATTCTAATAATTTTTTTGCATTTCTCACAATTTCTGTGAGGACTGTCTAGAATAAGGCAGTATTTTTCTTTTTCTGTATAATAATGAAATAATATTATGGAAACTTCAGATCTATAAATAAAGGTAATGAAGTTATAATATTAAAGAAATCATAGCATGATTAGAAGGCTCAGAAAATTGCATATTGTGGATTACCTAACGTGTCTTTAAATTGACTGAAACTACAGAAAGAAACGCACAAAAATAAAAACAATAAATAAATAAACTAATTTTAAAATATTTTATTTATTAGAAATTAAATTAGTTTTTTTCTAAAAATCCATTGATTTTGCAGTCAGAATTCAAAAATCACAATGCAAGAAATATTTCATTGCAAATAATTAAAATAGTAATAAGTAAAATCTATCCATCTCAGAAAAAGGAAATCAATGCAGGTCAAAGAAGTAAGTTCCATCATATGCATTGTGCCAGCTATGCAAGAAGCTATTTTCAAAATCTTTCAGAGTATCTTTTTCCTTTCTGCATCTTTTTCCAAGTTCAATCATTGCCATTTCATTTCTTATGTAGACTCTCACTGTTACAAAACATGCAATTGCATTATTATAGGATTACTCCCTAAGGAAGAAAAAAGCAAATGAAAACAAAATCAAAGCCTTACATAGATAAACATCAATAAAAAAAGGATAAATTTTGGTTTTAGTATTTAGTTTGACATCTTAGTGATGCTTTGTTGAATTCCTTTTACAAGACTTAAAAAAAGATAATTCTCCTCTGAGAATGATCTGCGAATTAGTGTTACACACTACAACACTAAACTTTTGTCCTCCCTTTCCTTAGTTTAATTTTAAGCTCCAAAATATAGCTCACCTGAAATATTTCATATTGTTTTTGTTGTATGTTTCATACTAGTCTTCCAGTTAAGAAGGAAACCATTTTTAATTCCTTCAAGGAAGAAGGTTTTCTAAATCTTAGCAGTATGTCATTTTGACAATGTACTTCAGACCAGAAAAGAAAAATAGCATGAAGCATGTTCATGTCCTAAAAACTGGCTTTTAAGCTTCTGTGCCAAGTTCCATTGTTGTTTTTTTTTTTACCAAATCATCAAATTTACCTAATTTTTAAGTGAAATATAAGTATATATTTCTTTACTTTGTGGTTCTTGAATGTTTGAGAATTAATTTTGAAGGTGGAGATGCCATATTCTAACATTAACCTTGGTACTTGACTCAAGTCCTTGAGAGTGCTGCAGTAAAATTGTCAGGTGGTTTAATAAATATCTACTAAAGTAAGTTTAGTGTCCAGTCCATCAGGATTTACAGATCTTGTAGCAGGATCTGTAGCAGAGGTGCTACCAAGCCAGTTTGTCTGTACCGGCAGAGGGGGTTCTGCCATTGCACCTGCGCATCTGTGACATTGTAGTTTTTCAGTTCCCAGCCATTCGCAGAATGAATGGACATTCCCATTCTTCCAGCCTGTAGAAATACTTCTGAATAATAGTCATGTTCTCCAACATATTGGTTATTCCCCCTGGTTTGGTGTCATCCACAAACCATTGATGAGAATACATACCATACTTGTTTGGACTTAGTCTTGTTTACCTGTTACAGTTATAATTAAGTCATGGACTTTATTATAGAATGGTTCAGGTTGGAGGGGGCCTTAAAGATTACTTGGTTTCAGTCCTGCCTGCCGTGGGTGTGGTCACGTTCCACTACACCAGGTTGCTCAGAGCGCCATCCAAATGGCCTTGAGCACTTCCAGGGATGGATCAGCCACAACTTCTCTGGGCAACCTGTTCCAGTGCCTCATTACTCTTGCAATGAAGAATTTTTCCTAATATCTCATCTAAACCTACTTTCTTTCAGTTCAAAGCCATTCCCCCTTGTTCTATCGCTACACACCCTTGTCAAATGTCCCTCTCCTTTTTTTAGTAGGCCCCCTTTAGGTACTGGAAGGCTCTTGTAAGGTCTGAAAAAAGCAAAATCTTGACTGGGCCGTATTGTATTTTTAGAATTCCTTGGTTGTTTGAGGTAACTGCAACAAACATAGAACATTTAGGAAGAAACATTAATTTTATTGCATTTTTTTCTTCAATAATTTTTAGAAATCATAAGGATCATGAGACTTCCAACTGTGACTTTCAAGTTGATGTCACACATTTTAATGCAGTTTCTCCATTTCTGCAGCAGAAATCAGCCATTCTTTTCCTAGACTAAGTTGTTGGTCTATTAAAAACCCTTGCTAGTGTCTTGTCTAAGCTTTTTGTTGATTTGTTTGAACAACATTAATTTGTCATGTTGCTCATGTTGTTCATTTGTTGATTTGTTTAGAACATGAATTCTATGAACTTGCAAAACATTTTTCTTCTGAGTTACCAGAGAACTCAGGTGCACACAGTACACCTATTTGATTGAAAGTGAAATTGTTACTTTTTTTCTCACTAGATCCTACCTAATTCCAGTGTATTGGTGATTTTAACATTTTACTCATGCAAATCTTCCCATCAGGTCAAATAGATCGTAAAAGAGCAATTCCAATTATAATTTCTCATTTATTATCCAGTCTTCTACCACTCATATATAAGCAAATTGGTGCCTTCATTAATTTTATTCTTGAGATCTTGATTTTGTGCTAAATGAGTGTTCATTTGTGTTTCTCCTTTACACCCTCCTTGGTAGTTGCTCATTTATGTACTTTAACTGGCTGAGTCAGCTGATTCCCCACAAATTCTAGGAATGCAGATAGATAAATAGCACAGGTACTAAAATGGACCATCACCAATAAGTTATTGCAGTGTCTAAAGTGACATAAATAATCCTGTATTTGTGTTGTGATTAATGTGGATTTTAGTAATTTTAGTCAGGCATCTGGTCTAACCTGCTCTGTAGACTTTCTCCATGGTCCATGGAGAAAGTTATCTCTACTCTCTAAATGTAAAAGCAGTCTTGAAATGAGTAATCATCTGGACTTTCTCTGCTGACAGAAGAAACAGCCTGGAGTTTTCCCAACTGGAATACCATCTCTCATGTTCAGGGATAGAGCTCAATTAATGGTTAGCTGAGTCATCTGAAAGTGGTTATTTCTTTTCATTCCCTGCACATTCCAGCACATTGCTGCCTTTCCTGATAGAAGATAATTCAATTTTACCCAATAGGAAAAAAAAATCATCCTACTAGGTAGCCGTCTGTTAATGCAGAATATTCTTTCTAGCCTCAGTAATGAGTCCTTGAAAAATATTTTTTTTCTTTTTCCAGCTCATTAAGTTCTTTATGGTTGTGAGCAGCCATGGTTAACTTGTTAGACCTGCCAACAATTGTTTTCACCTAATTTCTCTTCTTTTAAATGAAATATTAATAATTTCCTTTTAAAGGACCTTTTCCACACCTGGAATTTCACCTGCACCTCTAAGCATGTGTTTGTCTTGTCATGTTCATTCTCATCACTCTCCTAACCTGTAGGGATAAGTTGTCACTCTCTTCCTCCAGTTTCCACTCTTTGTTCAGTATCAAGTGAGCATAATTCTTAAATCCGCTTATCAAATTCTCCTTTCTCCTCCTCTTCTCTTTCTTATTAAAAGATAGTTACTAACTCTAATCTCTGCAAATCACCTCTTTTTTTGTTTTTTTTTTTGTTTTCAGCATAACCCCCATTTGTCCAAGGAAAGGTCCTTATGACTTCAGAAAAGAACTAAAACAAAGTGCCAAAGCCTCTTGAAGGGCGTATCCTCAAGGGTTATTCTGATTTTACATTTAAATCACAAAACTATTTTTTTCTTCTCTACTGGTTTGTAACATTTATTTTAGGATGTATAAGGCAGAGAGACAGGAGCATGTACTCTGATTTAATTAAAGGTTATGATTTGATTAAAGAAGTGGCTATTACAGTCTAGTTCATGGTCAGAAAATATATCTGGGACTCCATTTCAGTGCCTGTATTGACTGACTTCATTGTATCAAAGTTAAAAATGTTTGAAAACTTTTGGTCAGTTTTTAGATTCCCTAGAACTGGACTTTTAAAATAGATTCTCTTGTTCTGTACCAGTTCTTAATCAGCTGACAGCATAGTGAGAAGAAACCGCATTGAGTCAGCAGCCACTAAAAGCCTTTGTAACACCTTTGTTTCAATTAAACAGCTGGAGTCTCCTGGAATAAAGGATTTATGAGGGAGCAAAACTTAATAAACTGGTTTGCAAACACTGAAATCCGATCTTTATGTTCCTTCAATGCCTGTTTCTCCCCCCATAAACCAAGAAGAATTATATTTCCATTTAAAACTTACTGAATTACGTTGATAAGAGAATGCCATACAACAACCAAGTACTATTAACATCACTATTACTGTTACATTTATAGACTATAATCTGCATAGTGACTCATGATACAAAAGCAATTGCTTTGCATATGGTCCTGTGACTGAAAGTACGATATGGTACTAAATGCAAACGTACAATTATAGGTTGCCAGCACACCAGAAAAAAAGAAAAAGGAAAAAAAAGGATTACTCACCAAACCCTAGAAAAATCCTCTTTGTGTATAATATGACTCAAAGTCTTCTTTTCTCCTGGTAGCTCAATGCTAAGTCTTGTCTCCAGGGGAAATCAAGATCTGCATTAAGAAAAAGGATATTAATAACTAGAGCTAGGTTTTATTTTCCAAGGATGTTAAGTGTTATAAGGTACTTAGTATAAGAGAGAATGTGAAATGAATAGTGAATGATATTCCAAATATTCTGAAGAGTTCATCTTTTGTCATTTATCACATCTTGTAGAGAAAATTACAGGTTATATTGTAGAGAGTCTAATAAATCCATTTTTCCGGGAGTTATTGGTGGGATTCTGTTAAAACAATTCAAGGTTAACTTTAGTAGGAGTTCTCAAACTCTAAGAGGGCAGCATATGTTCATTAAGACTTGTCACTGTTACATAAGTGAGAAACAGGGAAAAAAAGACTCCACCTAACAAAAACAAAACAAACAAACAAATAAACAAACCACAACAACTAAATAAAATAAACACACAGCAAAACAACTTTATTGGTGGAAGCAAGCAGCTGTGTAATTTAGTTTGGGAATAAATTTTTAATATGAAATGAGAGTAACAGTGTTCTAAAGATTATGTAAAAATTGGGTTAAGGAAACTTTTAGGTGTTATGCAAACAAAAATTTGATTCCATTACTTTTAGGGTGAGGCACAAGAAGCAGTAATACAGGACGGTAATGTTTTGTGCAGTGTCAGATGCTTGAACATGTATCCATGATTAATGTGATGAGTGGGAAATCCTGCAGAACTATGGCATCCTTCTGGATGTTAATAGGATGCACTGTCTTGTATGACACCCTTGCCTCTAAAGTAGAGAGACATGGTTTTGACACATGAACCACTCAGTGGATAAGGATATGGCTGGGTGATTGCACTCAAACATTTGTAGTCAACAGTTCAGTGTCCAAATGGATACCAGTGACAAGTGGCCTTCCTTTGGGGTCGATATTGGAACCAGTGCTGTTTAACATTTTTGTTGGTGGCGTGGACAGGATCAAGTACATCTTTGGGAATTTTGTCAATGACACTAAATTATGTGGTGCTGTTGAAATGCTGGAGGGAAGGGATGCCATCCAAAGGGACCCTGACAGGCTTGGGAGGTGGGCATGTTCACACCTCATGAAGGTCAACAAGGCCAAGTGCAGAGGGTACATTCTGCAGGCAGAGAATGGATTGAGAGCAGCCCTGCAGAGAAAGACCCGGGGGTGCTGGTGGACAATACGCCCAGCATGACCTGGCAAGGTGCACTTGGAGCTCAAGAAACTGATCTGGGCTGCAGATCTGAAGAAGCACTACCATCAGGTCAAGGGAAGTGATTCTCCTCCCTCTGCTGTTCAGAGACTCCACCTGGAGTACTGTGTCTAGCTCTGGAGGCCTCAATACAAGAAGAACGGGAAAAAGTTCAGAGGAGACCAAGAAGATGATCAGTGGGCTGGAGCACCTCTCCTGTGAGAAGTCTGGACAAGACAGGTCTTGAGGAGACCTTATAGCAACCTTTCAGTACCTAAAAAGGGAGTCAACAATGGGACTGGCGAGAAAAGTTTCGCAAGGGCATGTAGTGATAGGGCAAGGGGGAATGGCTTTGAACTGAAAAAGGGTAGGTCTAGATTTGGTATTATGAAGAGATTATAATGCTGGTGAGGTAATGGAACAGGTTACCTGGAGAAGATATGGATGATCCTTGGAAGTGGTCAAAACAACACTGGATGGAAGGTGACCCCACCTATGGCACAGGGGAATTGAAATGTAATGATCTTTAAAGTCCACTCCAAATTAAGCCATCCTATGATTCTATCAAATACTGGTTTCTGTCTTTATATCTAATCTCTTTAGCTAATGGCGCAGAACATGGTGCTGTACTTGGGCCTTGTCACAAGTTAACAAAGAACCAAAGTCCTCTTTTGCTTTTCACTAAATCTTGTGTAATACTTCATTGTTGACAGTTCTGTAATTCTGCCTTTTTACTGTTCTGGAGTGGTAAGGGTTTTTTGTTTTGTTTCGTTTTTTGTTTTTGTTTGTTATTTTTTGTTTGGGTTTTTTTGTAACATTACTTTGAAATCATCATTTTAAAAGGTGGCCGTGAACAGTGTAATTTCAACTTTCAGACTGCATAACTCTCTTCCAGCAAAAAGTACTGTTAGGGATTTAATTCTCAACAAGACACAGTCAGCATATCTCTTCCTAATTTTACTTACAAATTGTATTTCCATCTGTGTGAACTGGGAAACTCAGAACTAGGAATGATCCAAAATGAAATTGTTTATAGTCTGTCAACTGACAGTGTCTTTTGATTTCTCATTCTTTAAACTATATAAATGTTTCCAAAGCTTTGCTGTTTAACATTGATTTCTCAAGACAGTGTCCGACAGTACAATTATACTGAGAGGATCATGCTTCATGCTGGTTTTAATCTCTTCTAGGAAATTGAAAAAAAAAAAAAAAAAAAAAAAAAAAGCTGACTCAGCTGGCTCTACTGGTGTTTCCACCATCCTAGAATGGTTGCTATGCATCAGGTGAAGGACTAAGCAGATTACAATCTTTGCCTGAGTTTCCTCTTCCAGCTGCAGAGGTGGACAGGAAGAAGATGTCTCCCTACTTTCCCAGTACAGCTTCTTGTTGTAACTTGCTTCAGCTGTGGAACTTGGCCAAGAGGAATAAAATGGTGCAAGTCTTACTGTATTTGAGTTTCAAATCCCATGAGCAGTACCAGAAACAGTTGGGACATGTCAGGAAAAAAATACTATTGAAAGCAGGGGATTATGTCGTAATCTAGTGAATGCATTATGGGAAAAATATTTTGTAAACCAGATTAAGAAAATTTCTCTGTATCTTGCTTAATTTGTGGGGTTATTTTCCACAGAAGCTGAAATGGAGATATATATAAACTAAGGCAGATATTAACATACTTTAGTAGATAAATCTGGTTTCAGCTGAGTTTACCTTATCTACTGTTCAATGATTCTCAACACATATTAACAGCAGCCATGATGAATTGCTGGGTTTGCATAAGATGTCATATCAATACAGGGAGAAACAGGCCTTGTCTTTGGCCTGCCCTCGTTCTGATAGACCTGGATCTCCTGCAAGGTAACTAGAGGTAGCATGGCTTTGTTATTATTAGTTCTCTACTATTTTACCATTACTAAAATTGCAGCAAAAATGAATCGAAGAATACTCTCATTTTAGTTGTTAAAACAACAGCTGAAAATAGATTAATAGTTATTCATTATCAGAGGAGTGGGAGGAACTGTTTAATGTATTCAAAACTTTGCAGTTTTTAAGTAATGATCCTTCTCTTCTCCAGTGAATCTGTAAATAAAGAGTATCATGCCCCAGCAACCTCTAATGTGTAAGACTCATTAATGAAATTACGCTAGTAAAAAGATCTTTGTCATATTTTCACTTTATATTATTATACTCTCAATAGCTGTTTCTCCAGCACTTCCATTGTGAGACAACATAATGTGCTTTTGTCAAAGCACAATGTTTCTTTGTGCTGAAAACAGGTATATTGCTGTCCTCATTAAAATAAATTAGGTTGTCGCCCATGACTGTATATCTAATTATTTTATTTACTGGCTTTCTCAAATAGACCTAATGAATGGAAAATATATATAAATCTGAATGAAATGCTTCTTTCCACATCTTCAGTATTTAATATATACTGAAATATGTCCAGGTAAAGACCATATTTTCTTTCTCGGCTTTTCTTTCTTGGCTTTATTGTTCTTGCTGTTACAGAAAAGATCTTTTGTTTGCATAAATCAGCAGAACTTAGCTTGCTCTTAAGAGTGAAAGTACCTAACTTTCTATATTGGAAGACCAAACACTTCTCTTTTTTTTTTTCCTGTTTTTTAATTGTTCTTTAGCTGCAAATGTTTAACAACCAGTGATAACAATACAAAGATAAGGAGGAGTTTGGAGGAAAGAGACAAAAAACCTAAAAACTAGGAGGAAAATGCTAAGTGGAGCAAAATATTTTGGAATACAAATACGGAATAGCTTGGAAACAAATAGGAAATAAAGATGTACCATTTCTGTAATGATAAGCTACTCTGGGGCAAGAGTTCATGTGCTGAGAGCTGGCCCAGTGTGGTCTGCTGTCAAGGTTTATGTTTTTGTTTTCTAGTGTACAACGGGGACAGTAAGAATTGATTTTTCAAGAAAGAATGTGGGAGTTTTTGTTAGAAAACTCAAATTCAGCAAAAAGTTCAGAAACATGTCAGTTCCAGTGAAGATTGTCCCAAGAAATATTTCCCACATCCATCGATCTTTTTCAGAGAAGAGACAGGAAAACACCTACTCTGCAATATTTGGTAACTGGCTTTCCCTGGCACATACAGTTCATGCCCCTGCTTTGCCTCATTAGCGTAAGGAACTAGAACATACTCCTCTTGAGGGATGGATACCTCCAGTCCCTGCCAGCCTCTTCTGTCCCCTTCTTTCTCATTCCATAATGGACATAGATCTGTCCCTACTCATGAGAAACTGTTTCTTCAATTTCAGAGTAAGAATGTTTGTGGAAACTTAAAAAGTAAATATTGATGGGAAAATAATTTTCCAGGCAGCACGATTTGTGCTATACTGCCATGGTTTGTTCCTATCTCAGCTCAGAGCTTACACCCAGTAAGTGACTGATTAGCCACAGATTCTTTAGAGAAGTTTAGAATTTTAGATACAATAGGAAAAATATTTACATCTCTCTGTTACTGCTTTCTGCAATTTTGTGATGTTCTGCGAAATGCAAATTGCTCCTCATTACATTATTTTAGTGGCTTGTTTTTGAATGTTCATCCACATGTTTATTTATAAAGAGATTGCTATATATGATGGCAATTACAGTGTCAGTAAGAATAATAATTCAGCAAAGCAAAGCCAATATTCATTGAAGAAACATGTAGTAAATGATACCAGAAAAGTGTACTCACACTGCAGTGATAAAATACTCACTTTGGATACCCTACTTATGATGAAGTCTCAAAACCATTAGTAACTACATGCTCACAACAAGAAAATAATACAGTTGAAGAAAAGAAGCACTAAATACCTATTATTACAGCAATGCATATTGTTAATGAACATAATAAAATATGTGAATTAATATACAAAACAAAATAGTGTATAAGAGAACTCAATACTAATAGTCTTTTGGAGGAAGAGGTGGAAGCCCCATTCCTTGAATTATTTAAAGTGGGAGAAAATGCAGCATTTTAAAGAAATAGACTGTACTGCAGGGCTTTGCACCAGAGCAGATGCTACACTGTACTTGCAAAATCTGACAGAAGTGGATGCTGAATTTAGCAGATGAAGATGACAGTGTGAGTCAGCTGCTGAGTGCCTAGTATCACATAGGTAAGCTGATCTTTTGAGAATATCATCAATGGGTCCCAAAGGAACTGCCATGCAGGAGATCTTTTCTATTTTATTTAATCAGTGCTAATGAACAGACAGTGAAAAAAACCAAGCTTTACAGTCACTGTACCCATTTCTATTCTGAAATGCCCTTAAGGTGATTCTTTTAGTTCAATGTCTGTACAGAGAAGGTAGATTAACTTAAATGCATTTCTTTTAAATTATCTAACTACTTTATGTATCTAGTGTAATTTGGAGCTTGGAAATTACTTGGGGCCCTTATAAATCTTGCTTGCTTGACAAAGGGAGAAAGAGACAGTACCTGTAGAGGCAGATGTACTATGTTCCTGTTGCTATGTGGAAACAACACAAGAAAGAAAATACTCCATCAGGTTGTGTGGGTTTAAAACATACATTTTCTCTCATTTCATATTATATTTGATATTATTTCCTAGGGAAAACTGGTATAGAATATTAATTTTTCACAGGTTCTCAGGGAGTATAATGAATAGTATTAGATGGGGCTCGCATACTCAAATATATGCTTACTTTGTAATATAGTCAATTTGTATTAAATTACTAGTTTTCAAAACAATTTTGTTTCAGCTTGAACTGACATTTTCAGAGTCAAGGCAATTTAAATTTAGCAACTTGACTGCACTTCTTAATTCAAGTGCACGATTGAAAAGATTGAAAAAGCTGTTACAATAGCTTAACTCTAGCTCAACAATTTGAGAGCCAAAAGTAATGGAGATCTGAAATCAGTCCTCTCTCAACACAGGCTGCTAAAATAATCTGAGGATTAAATCTAGTATTTTAGAGGTACACAAAAAAAATTTAGAACTGATACTTTTGCTGCCCATCTAATTCTTCAGTGAGACAACTGGGCTTCCAGGATCTTCCAGGAAAATATAAAAAAACCTCTTTTCCTCCACAAGAACACTGTGGGCAGTTTTATTTTGTTTGGTGGTTTGGTTTCTTTCCCCTTCTTTTCCCTGTTGGGAAGGGTTGGGTGTTTTTAGCTCAGTTCTTTAAGAGAAAGAGTGAAAAGCAGAATTAAAAAACCCAAATATTTCTTTTACCACCATACTTTTCTGATTAGATTCATATGGGATTTTATATGTGAAGGAATTTGAGAAGAGGTACTTATATTTGAAATTGCTGTGTTGTAGTATCATTAAATGCCTACAGAATTTTAGATGTAAAATATATTTACATATATAAATGTTTCTGATAGAATACTAAAATCAAGGAAAGTCTATCAGATTCTGTTTTGCAGATCATGCTTTTTGCATGCTCTGATCTGATCTGATCTGATAGGCAGTGTTCTCAGTCACAGAATCACAGAATCCTTAAGACTGGAAAAGACCTCTGCAGTCACCAAGTCCAACCTTGATCAATTGCTACCTTGTCAGCTAGACCACGGCACTAAGTGCCACATCCAGTCATTTCTTGAACACCTCCAGGGACAGGGACACATTTCTGGACAATCCAGTCCAATGTTAATAACCCTTTCAGTGAAGAAACTCTTCTTGATGTGCAACCTGATCCTTCTGTGGCATACCTTGAAGCTATGTCCTCTTCTCCTGTTGCTGGCTTCTTGGTTAGAAAATGCTGAACCCCACCTGCTACAATTTCCTTTCAGGTAATTGTAGAAAGGTATAAGGTCTCCCCTGAGGCTCCTTTTCTCCAGGCTAAACAACCCTATCTCCCTTGTGCACTTCTCACAGGACTTATTCTCCAGACCCTTCACCAGCTTTGTTGCCCATCCCTGGACATGCTCCAGCAGCTCAATATTTTGTGGACATAGTGCTAAAAGTGCAGCTCACCAGCGCTGAGTATGGAAGGCCAATCACTTCCCTGATCTATGATATACAGGAAATATCTTGTCTTTAATAGACTTCACACTCACTGAGTATTGATAAAATAAACTGGGACACAAGAGAAAGAACGCAATTTGATGTTGCAGATTCTTCTTACAGAATGCAATTTCCCATGGACCTGCTCAAGGTCATTCTATAGTTTCAAGACTGATGCTAGTCCATTGTCTCCACTTTCACTTGTTGTAAAGTCTACATATATTAATTTTTTCTTTTAAATTTTTTTGATGATTAAAAAAAAATGTTTTTTCAAAGTTTCTGCTTGATGATTCTAAAACTTCACTTTAACCTAAATAAACGTGAGATTTACTCATAAATGAACTGCGAGTGACTTCATAATGAATTATTCATCAATATACATGAAGTAAGACATCCTTACTAGTTTTCAGGACTCTGGCTCTTGCATCAAGATCAAAGCAAACATAATTGAAATTATGCTAACAATGCTATAAAATATAGAATACTGAGAGATGGAGAGACCAGTCTCTTCAGGTTGTAGCAGAACAAATCTTGAAAAATAAATGCTTCCACAGCTACCTAAAAATCAAATAGATAAATCTCTGTGGATATTTTGACAGACTGTTTACCAGAACTTCACTGTGTCTGGGAGAATCTCAGGAAACCTGTTTACATTACTATTAACTTTAATACAGTAAAGATTTGCAATATATAAACATCGTGTGGTGACTAAGAGCTCTGCGGTTTAGTAGTGGCTCAATTTCTTTTACTCTACAGTTAAGTATTTTCTACACAGAATTTATTTGGAGAATTAATTTAGTTATTCTCTTCTGAAATACCTGGTTTTGTAGACTTTTAGCCTTCTGCATTGGAATCCAGAAGTACTAATGAATTTACTTGTGAAATCTTTGTGAGATATTGTTAGTGGTTTTTCAACAGATAGTACCCACAGCAGCGAAATACTTCAGTACTTTTTTTTTTTTTTTTTTAGTGCAAATTACAAGAAAGCCTATGAAATCTATCCAAGGGAACCTGGAAACTTTCTGGAAACATAGACCGATATTTCTACTCCCTCTCTGAAGAGAAATCTATCTCTTAGGCTCTTTCAACATTGAGATTCAATGCAACATTGAATGCCATTTTATGGGTTAGGCTACATGCTCCAGTCAAGTCCTGAGTTTTTTTCTAGGACGAATCCTTAGCTATTTACTCCTATTTCTTCATAAGCAGACCTGTGTCTGCAGGTTAAAATAAAGTCTGGTGTTCTCCTGCATATTCCCTAAGAGGAAGGGTTGGGAAACCAAGTGTTTACCAGTGTTGAAGGACATGTCATCTAGAGTATAGCATCTATGTATACCTCTTGAATTTTGTGATTTTTTTTCTCTTCATAGAATGTAAGCCAAAAAAAACATATCATCATATCGTCAAACTTGCACTATGAAGAAAAAGGCTAAAGTGCTTAATGATATCTTTCATATTGTCACTAATTTAAGGTTAAATGCATTTGTGTGCCATTTGGAGGCAGAAATCTCTCTACAAGTCTATCAGAAGACAGAAATTCCTTTGGGAAATAAGTTAGGGTTGGAGGGAAATTAATGAGTCAGAGGCTGTGGTCTTTCAAGTCTCTGGACACTAAATCATTCCTGAGATGCACATCAGAGGACAGAATATCACCCTTAGCCACAAATCTGAATAAATACAGAGGATGTGAGAGTATTCAGTTACTTTCTTCTCCAGTTATGGCTGGGTTTGTTTAAATTAAAAACAGGGAGAATAAAAAATATATTCCTAAATATTTAGGGGTTATGTAATGATTTCTTACTTTAAAAAAAACCCTAAAACCAAGAAAACAAAACAACAACAAGCCTCTATATTTGGATTCAAGTTTGGCCTATAACAGTGCTTTAAGTAAACACCAAAGATTTTGCTGGATCTTAGAACTTACATATTTCTTAAAATTTTCTGTGCCATTCTTCTGTGATTTACTTCCACTGTAATATAGAAACATATGCTTCTTTGTTATCTAAAAAAGACAAATCCTTTTTTGTTTGTACAGTAAAAAAGCAGCAAAAACTTGCAAACAAAATAAGTTGCTTTCAGTCAGAAATTCACTTATTCACTAAAAACTGTTGCTTTTAAAATATTTATAGTACTTGCTTCCCTAAAATACATTCCCTTATGATTCAATTCTGCGTCTTCTGCTGTCTGTGGCTTAGATATTTTTTGGTTCTTACAAGGTAGTATGAACCTGTTTCTTGTCTTTTGCTTTACTCCTTTGCAGGTCTAGCAGGACCCCTAGCATACTGCTAGTGTAAATTGACTCCTGGCTTTACCCATCTATTTAAGGCAGCTACCTGAAGCAGTGAAGTTAATTTTGGTGCTCTTAAAAGCACTGAAATAAGAGCCACAATTATTGGGTTTTTCTCCATAAAGAAATAGGCATTTCAAAGGACGGTTCATTCATCTGTGAGTCTATCTTTTCATAGAGATCTGTATAAACCTACTCTGTTCTTGGTAATTACCTGAAGTTAAGCTGACTAAACTGAGCCTTCATCATTATGCAAAGTGACCATGGATGGGCAGATTTTGAGATTTAGTTAGAAAAGGGAAATAGCAGTGCGAGTTTCTCCGCAGTGCCTAGCCAGCGTGCAGCAATCCCGAGGCCACAGCTATGCATGAGGCCATGGCTATGCATGGCTAAGCACTGAATGCTTGCTCATTCGCTGCTTGACATTGCTGCTCAGACTGCCAGGAAGTGTCACAATTCTCGTGGATGCTTTGTAAGAAGGACAGGCTTAGCCACAAGGAAGTTTACTAAGACAACTCCATTATAAGATGAGAGAAAAAGGAAACATCAAGGAATTAACTTCAGTCCAATGAATAGTAGAGTATTGCTAAGCCAATTAAAAGGCCAACTTCTGCATCAGAATTGTTTAATTTGGATGTGTGCATTCAATTAGTTT
>PYHW01009483.1:1215272-1226881 GCA_013186435.1 Turdus rufiventris
GAAGGGAAATTGTTACTTCATCTATTTTTAGTCATAACGACACTTCTAGGAGGGAGTTGTTTGCACTGACTTGATCTTTAGATAGAGTAGCCGAGGTTTGTCTGTCTTTTAAGAAAAAATGTTGAATATTAATTTTGTTTAAAACATTCAAGAAGGAAGTATTCAGATCAATTATTAACAAAAGTCTGGTTTTAGTTAATTCCCTCACTGTCCAAAAACCAATAATTAAAATATCATGCTTTATTTCTAATTCTGAATTAAAAATGTGTATCTCTAAAATTTTATCAAAGTTAATACACATCATAAGTATACATGTACATTACAGGACCACACTGAAACATGGAAAGATGCTGTTGGAATATAGGAATATATTAGTAGTTATAAGGCTAGGTCCATAAAGGGAGAATGATTCACTTAAAGAATTCTTATTCCCCAAGAATGTAAACAATCTTTGGATGCTTGGTGCATTACCTATGCCCCAGAATAAAAAGAAGGAATAGATCTTAAACAGTGTTAATAGCAGTTGATTTTCTACCTGACATTTTCTAGTGAGTAGTTCAAGTGCATGAATTTACTTGGGGAAAGATAAGAGAGGAACAAAGAACGCAGATTATTATTCAGATTGGGGTTGCAATGAACACTGAGAGGAGTGTCATGCCCTACCTTTGCAAGAGTATTCTCTTCCTCGTTGGATTCATGGGCAAACATGTTCTAGAAATTGGGATTCAAGGTCAACCTCTTCTTACAAAATAGAGAATAACACAGTTCTGTACATTTTTTTTGTAACGTTCCACTGATGGAAAAAAGATTCAACATATGAGAAACTTTTCCCTAGATCTTCTTAGTGTTTGATGAAACTTTAATGTTAATGTTTCCTAAAGGATTGCATCAAGTACAGGACTATAGGTATATTCTTAATAAAGACTTTCTCAGTGTCTTTTCTTCCTTCTGTATTGTGCTTGTATGATCAATTGAATTATTTTTTGAATGAAAAAAAAAAAAAAAGAAATGTTAGTAAAGATCTTATTTCATAAACTGAAAAGGCTGAAGATCCACAAAGATGGGATACATAGTTTACTTTTTTCCTGAAAATGCATAAATAGAAATAGTTAAAAATGCAGAAGAATTGGAATGATGACAAAACATAAAAACATTATTCCAGACCCAGCTCCCAGGACTGGATTTCTGAAGTCAATTATTTTTGTGAGAACACACAAACACTCCTGGAGGCTGTGACAAAAATGTTAACTATTCTGAGCAGACCGGCAAATTCTGTCAAGCCATTTATCCTGCCTGTGATGACAGCCATTTGAAACCAGAATTTCATCTTGCCTTGCTGGACCATGACTACCTTCTTCTCTCCCTTTTGGGCCTTTCATTATTCCTTCAGGCCTAGTCATACAGCAATGCCATTTATATCAGGCCTCAGCCCTGTTCTCTAATGTCTTTCTTCTGCAATCCACAAAAAAAAAAGTTGTAACATTCTTTGTGGAAATGGTTTTATTTGTTGTTTGTGCTGAATGTGGTAGATACTTCTAAATCTGATGAAAGAGAAGCTGAGCAAAAGGCTGCAAATACCATATGGTCTCTGATCTGCTTTCACATTTTTTCTGTAGTGGTGAATTAATGTGGTGCAATGCTCAGGCTTCTGAATATCTTGTGGGACCCCATTTGGCAGTGCCAGGAATCATATTTGCAGCTGAATATTCTGATTGGTTTGGCATTAGCAGTAGCATTAGGGTGGCCTACACAGTTCCTGTTCCATTTCTGGCATTCCAGGACAGACTTTGAGCTTTCATTTCAAAGGGTAAGGGAGGGATGAATCAACAGGAGATAACCTGTGACCTCCTATTTCTGCACTAATTTAGGCAGTTATAGTGTCCAAAAGAGAGGTGCTGATGTAAGATGAGTGCTTTCAGGATTGGACAAACAAAAGCATTTCTAAATCCGGTCTTCAGCATCAAAGTAAGGAATTTAGCATCTCTTCCCTGAGACGTACTTTGGATATAGTTTTTTATTCTTTTATACATGATAGAATTATGCTTAGCTGAAGATCTTCATTATTTAGTTTGGACCACCACACACTTTCATAATAAATGCTCACCTAAACATCATACTTCAAGCTATGGCTCATGGAAAAACATGGGCCATGACATTAATTATTCACTATTAAACTACTACAGTAATAATTACAGTAATTTCATGACTAAAAGGCGCACTGGGTTATAAGGCACACTTCCAGGTGTCAGCAAATTTCCAAACTTTGTCCATATGTCCATACATAAGGCGCACTGGACTATAAGGCGTAGGGTTTTTTTGTGGTTTTTTTTGGTTTTTTTGGTGGTTTTTTTGTGTTTTTTTTTTTTTTTTTTNGGGTTTTTTTGTGGTTTTTTTTGGTTTTTTTGGTGGTTTTTTTGTGTTTTTTTTTTTTTTTTAAGTGAGGATCGGCGGGCAACAAAGTAACTAATTAGTAATGGAATCGCGTGATCATGGAGTGTACTGGCAGGTGCTCAATTTGCAAACATTTTTCACAGATTGGCATAGCCTTTAAACGCAGCTCCAGGTGCCCTCCCTGTGCCGCAGGCCCCAGCACTCCTGCCCACCCCCGGCGTCGGTTGGCACGGCTTGCCTTGTGGCTCAGCCGCCGCACCCCCCTCGCAACGCAGCTCAGCTCGTAGCTTGCACTTCCTGGTTGGCAAATTTCTGAACTTTGTCCATATATAAGGCACACCAGATTAAAAGGTGCACTTCTGGGCTTCAATCAAAATTTTAGTCAAAAGGGTGCGCCTTATAGTCGTGAAATTACTGTACTCTTAACTGTGAGTGTAATTGAGTGAAAGTGACAGCTGTACTTCTCTAGCTACTGTATTATTTTGGGTTAAACTTGATCAGGAAAGCAGATCCTAATGCAAGAACAGTGCATTTACAGGTTGCTCCCACATGCCTTGAGGGCTACCACTCAAGCAAACAGAATATTGAGGTTTGTAACTCTAGCAATAGAACAAGTTTTAAATGGGATGGAAATGATGGCATGCGAATAGGAGCTTCAGAAGGGATATGTTTTAGTTGGAGTGCAGAGAGAAAAATAGGGTTGAAGCAGAAGGGGATGCTGGCTTTCCTTTCTAAGCTGGCAGTACTTCAGTTAACAAATTTACTCCGAGAATTTCTCAGAATTTCTGATCTCAGTTAACTATCAGCACTGAACTTGTCTTTTTCCTGAGCTTGTTTTCCTAACTCTACTTGATATCATCTCTTCCAATCACTACTTCAGAATGGTAATTGGAATTGGTAATTTCCTATATTGGAAAAATATAGGTTAGTCTTCTGAAATAGAATCACTTCAGGTAGGTAAAGCCTTTCAGGTGTTCCTACCAATTAGAAAAAAATGCTTTGTAAATGGCTCCTACCATTAATTCTTATTACCATGTAGCAATTCACCTTTCCCTGTCTCTTTCTCCATATTATGTTAATTTCCTCTTTATAGGCTCACACACAACATAGATTTTTTTTTATTGCTCATATTTTATCTAGTTCTTTGCTTTAAGTTTGGGAATTTTTTTGTTTGCTTGCTTGTTTCTCTGTTTGGTGCAGAGTTTTTTAATATATGGATCTCTATTCCAAATATTTAAAAAAAACAAACTTTTAATCTTTTTTTGTGTGAGGCTGACAATATGTAGTTCATACTGTCCCAACAAATATATAATTTAAGCACAGTAAAAAAAGTCAACACAAAACAATAAAGTAATTTAGATTGAAAAAATATCTAATTTAATGGCAAGATTATTTTTCAGACTAACCGACTTGTTTGAAAACCGTAGCATATATAATATTGTAGCCAGGAGGCATTCAGGAAAATTTAAAATCAAATTCAGAATGCAGTTTCATTGCATGTCAAAAAAACTATAACATGAGAAGATGCATGTTTCTATCTTCTTTATTCTTTTTCTATACCTTCTGTGGGTTTGTGCAAATTTTTTATATCTCAAGATATCACAGTTTGTCACTCATTTTGTGTACTGAATTTAAATTGAAATGCAACAGGAAGGTATTTACTAGTTGCTGCAAAACTAAATAACAGAATATCTGAAAAGTTTAATGCTAGATAGTATTGTGATGAAAAATAGGCAACATGATCTTGCACAGAAACTACTGCATAGTGAAATGGTAAATTAATTTAAATTGTTTAGACTTCCATCTATGCATGCACTAATTCTATTAATCTGAATGATAGTCTTTTCTTTAGTTTCATCGAGTTTACTGCTTGCTTTTATACTGATGAGATCAGCTGTCAGAACTACAAAAATGTCTGAACAAAGACACCCTAGATTTTTCTTGGGTTTTTTGTAAATATGGAGCTTTTGATCATGTCACAGTTTATTACTATGAACACCTATGGAGATCTCACCAAAAAGTCATGTATTTTGTCTTCAAGTCATGCAAAATGCCATTATTTTATTTGCCTTTTCATCCATTCCTCTCTGCTCTTATGTACTTGCTGACAGCTGTACTTAGTGGCATGACTCACAACATTCCCTGGAGCACAGCCCTTTGAGCATGTGCATTATTGTGTTGCTCAGCTGGATGGAATCTATTGCCCTAGGTTAGCCCATCATGTAGGCAGTCACTTAAAGGAGACTGATTCACTTTTACACAGAATGTGTAGCAATAGCCTAAATTTGTTCTGGCAGCATTATCTGTACAACTCAGAGAAAATTCTGCAGGTAAAAAAGGTGTGAAGATGAGGATGCTCTCCTGCTCCTGCTTACTTATTATTAGCTACAAGGATTGAAGAAAAGTGCTTTAGTTTCACGTTCTGTTACTGTTTTGGTCTAAATAAAATGTCGGGGTTTTGACAGTAAGTGTTCAAAGTTAATCAACTGAAATACAGACTGTTCAGATATTGTTGGAAATTTGGAGATTTCTTTTGGCAATTATTGTCCTGGACTGAGTTTTACTGACATAAGGGAGTATGTTCTAGGTGAGTTCTTCCCTAAGCTGATCTAAGAAAAACAGTCATAGTGAATATAAACCCTGACACTGTTAGGAGGAGGACACATTATCTGTCCATATGCTGCATTAATGGACTTGCACTTCTGGCAAGTCCCAGTTTACTCAGTACAAATGGTCTTCAATTAATATTCCAGAATGTAGCACTTTTTGCCACATTTTTATATTGATGTACTTTTATTTTGTTCCACTGGTTTTTCAGTTCCAATGAGATAAGTATTTATTCATTTGTCTAAAGCCTCCTCTTCAACACAAGGGTAACCAAAGAGCTGAAATCAAGAGTATGTTTTCTATTGCAATTTAGAAACAAAAAAATAGGAGTCCATCTAAAATTAATAACTCTATCTAAAATGAATACTCCTATATTTATGCTTGCATTTTTTTAGAGGCAGTGATTCTCTCTTTCTCTGATATTAAAGCTTAATTAAGCTTTTTGCTTAATCTTGTTGCTTCTTTGTAATGCCATGAATAAGAAACCATCATTAAATCTGTTTTAGTTTCTATGTGGTAATCTACAGGAAGAGAGTCAGTAAAGTTTCAAGAACAGGTTAAAACCTGATTACTTGTCTTAGACATCAGTTTTTTGTAAAGTCTTACTGGAATATTAGGGAGATGTCAGAGATAATGTATTTATTCTGTAGTGCCTGCTTATTGCCAGACTCAGGAAAAAAATATTCCCCTTCATGTCAATACTTTTTAAAAGACGTTCTTCAATTGTGAATGGGGGATAGCCTGAAATTCCTGTGTCTTCCTCTGTGTTATAAAGAAACACAACAACAGTGCTTAAGAAGTGAAACATCACAAACTAGTTGGAAATTTGTTAGAAAATGTATACTTTAACAATTGTACTGAATGAAGACAAAACAGAAAAGATCCAAGAAATTTCTTCAGAGTAGTCTATTGACTCCCAACAAAATGGTATTTAAAAATGGATAAAAGTCATAGAAGTATATTTTCAGCTTTCTGTGACTCTGGCAGATGAGCACAAATTAATTTATGCCATAAGCATGCAAGCCTCTGAACCTTTCACTGAATTTCACCAAGGGCAAATAACTGCTATAAAAGTATTTTCATGCTTCTGTGGCTGTGCAACTAAACAGAACCCTTTTACAATATTAACCAATGCAAATCAAAATTGTCAATATTCTGTAAGTAGAAGAAAAAGGAATTATTGGTCTCTGTGTTTGAGTGAATCCATGTGTGAGGCATGTTGCAAAGTCATTTGATTTTCTGGCTCAGACTTGTGTGTCTTTCAGTAAATCAATTACTTCACCTATGCAATAATCAGAAATTTCAGAATGATCAATTTCTTTTCATGCGCATGTCAATTTACTTTGACTTTATATTCATTATCAACAAAAGAATGAAGTTTGTGAACACTTTAGTTTTCCTTAATAATCAATGTTTCCTCTTGATCCCATAGTGCCTACTGAAGCACAACACCCATTCTCAGTAAAATAAAGGCTACACAGCCCTCTGTCCTTGGTAGCTTTTTTTTTTTTCTCTAGTGAGTAAGGATGGTTGCACAATGTACAGTCTCTGAATTATGACTAAGAAATCTTGAATTCTCTTCATAAATCTGCCACCGACTGTTATAGGACTTAAAACAATTCCTTTGATCTCTGTTCCCATGCATCTGTGCATTCTTTCTCTGTTTTGTGTATGAAGGTAATTTTAGCCAATGACTTGTCTTTTCACAAGTCTGCAAAAAACATTTTGGAAATGTGGTTGCAGTTAAGAGGTCTGGAGGATACTGTCATACAGAGACATAATAAACCAAATCCACAGGAACCTTGATAAATGACAAACATTTATTTAACATTTATTTTGCATGTATGTGTGTGTGTGTGCATGTGC
Source organism: Turdus rufiventris (assembly GCA_013186435.1). NCBI lineage: Eukaryota > Metazoa > Chordata > Aves > Passeriformes > Turdidae > Turdus > Turdus rufiventris. Next base: position 1,222,137 of record PYHW01009483.1, read on the forward strand.
ATGCATGCGTGCATGTGAAATACATTAGACTTGCAGTCCACTTGGAGAAATCTTCATCAAAACAAGTGATTGTTTTGTTTTTTTACTTCTATTTTTAATTTTTTTTTCTGCTTAAGAAATACAGGGGTTTTATCCACTCATTTCTCCCTGCAGTTCAAAAAAGATTGAGGAAAAGTTGCTTAATGCTGCACTCAGCTGTCCTTCCAGCAGCACCTATCCTTTAAGACCTGTGTTTACTGACAATGCAGCAAGCAAATGCTATGAAGGCTAAGCACAGTAGTTAAACAAAAGGTAATCCTCCTACATGTTCTTCCAAGGGCATTGCCAGCAGATTATTAGGACAGGAAGATGGGAGTCTGACATTAAGTGTTCTCTGGTTCGGGCAAACTGAAAGATACACAATTTTATTTTTTTCCCTTCTCTTCCCAAGTATGTCCATGGCTTTCATTGGAATTTTGCATATGGTAATTATTTGTCTCTAACAAACAATTCTCAAGGTTTTTTATCTCTATGAGAATTAAATATTGCTTGAATTCTGTCTTAAGGCATAGTATATTTACTTCTGATGCTAATCAGAGGGGAAAAACTTAATTCTTTTACATAAATTCATGATCACAAAAGGCAGATCATAGGATTAATTAGCTAGATGACCCATGCAGCTTTCATTCACCAAATTCTTTAGCAGAATAAGACACTCTTCCACAGTAATATCATGGTGTGAAGGTTCAGTTACAGAATCTCTTAATCTGATATACTAGGGGAGAGTATATTTTGAGGAAAATGAACAACTTGTGTTTTCAGTTTGGCCTTAACTGGTTAAAATATGTAGGTCAAAACTGCTTTTGTAAAGATTAAGAACTCCGTGCAAAATGCAAGAAGATTTATTAAGAAAAAAATATATGTTGTTATCCATTTCATTACTAACATTTGTGGTGAATATTTACAGCAAGATACCTACTGCCTTGAAGACACTTCTAGAATGCCCACGTTAAAATGACTTATTAGCATACTTAGTCCTTATTATTATACTTCTGCTAAGGACTGCACTGCGAAACAATAGGACCTTCCGCTAAAGTTATTTATAGTAGCCAACAATCAGAGACAGAATACTTTGTCTGTTTCTAGGAAATTAGTAAACAGGCTGTTGTTAACCAAGGAAGAGGAAATTATTTCAGCAGCTAGGGAAATGATACCACTCTGCCACTGAATCCCAAAGAAATTAATCCAGATGCATTAGTAAAATTATGCATTTTTAAGTCAGCTGTAGCAACATAAGAAAACTCATTTACAGAGAGGAAGGTAAAAGGGGCTTGAATACCTTAACAATTATTTTGCTTCTAAATACTATGCGATTATTTACAAAGGCTTCTTCCATTAATGCCTTTTAAATCTCTTTTTCTGTCATCTTGATCTTTAATTACCATTCATCAGTCCAGTGCTTACATATGAAACTGAAGTTAAATCAGCATTTTTAGAAAAGTATATCATTAAAATATTTGCATTAGTTTAAAAATAATATTAAACTACTGTTTTTTAAAGAAAAGGGTCTTGGCATTAACCTTGTGATCAATCTCTGTGTAAGTGGTAATTCAGATACTGTGCAGTGGTAAGAAAGCATGTTAAAATTCACAGCTGTTCGAATTAATTTACTTGGACTATCTCTAATATTCCTGAGTCTCATTTTGGCATAGCTCCTCACCTTTCTTTAAGCAAAACCTATGCAAGTGAACTGTGAGAGAGCAGGATATAGAAAATAAAATCATCATAATATATTTTAAAAAAAAATTATCTTGCCCTTGATTCAAGTAACTACAAGAGTGTTATTCAATAAACCTTTCTTCGCTGGCAGTTCTATTACATTTAAAGGAGTTTTCAGCTAGGTGACACCTTTTTCTGTAATATTATTTTGTATTATCTCCATATCATCTCATGCAAGAGTAGGTAATGGAAATTAATATTGTAGTGATACCATTGACACTAATTGGACTAGCTTACTTTACTATTACTGAGGAAAGAGGATTGTCTAAAATGTGTTTAGTAGGCTTGCATGAGAAACAAATACAATGCATCATGAATGCATTTGTCTAAGCTACTAATAATTTTCTCGGTTTTGCAGATGCTATTAATATACCTCAGTATATGGTGCATAAAATTGCATTTTTTATTGAATCAATGAGAAATGAAAAAAACCAAAACAGAAAGAATAAGAAAGGCAAAAAAGTGGAGGTATAGGAAAATGACTGTGTGATCACCACATGAGGAAAAACAATCAACATCAACTTGAGTGACACTTACTTAAAAGTATCTTTCCTCATGTAATTGCCGTCTTGAAAATGTTGGCCAATTTACACAAGAGTTACCAGTTATATTTGTCTTTTCCATTTATCATAGTCAAGAATAAAATAATATTCCCTTGATACAGCTAAAGGAATGACCTAATAAGATACTAGACTGAGCATTTTATTTGCTACAGGTTTTATTGTCAGCTAAACCATGGTTGCAGACAATTCAGCTGAATTACAGTTTGTGCAAAATAAACATGTCTTAAGCCACTAATGTCCATATGGTCATTTAAATTGGCTTCTGGGACTTGAAATGACACTTAAGATAACATGTTTCTTTTAAATATATATATACCTATTGTGTATTCAAATTTAATCTCAAACTACTAATAGGTTCTTTTATTTGTTCATAGACTTTTCGGAAAAAAAAGCTATTATGCATTTGCCACAAGACAGGTGCTGGGAATACTTGTATGTGTAATGGCATATAATATTATTTTTTCATAAGGTGTGAGTGAAATAGCTCCAGGCGTTTTTACCCAGAGGTTTTTTCAAAGTATACTAGCTATTTCATTCCTGAGATTATAGCAATGTAAATGGGGAGTGAGATATCGCCCACCTCCCAGTCTCCAAATTTGTGTTGGGATTTTTAATTCTGTGAATATGTGCTTTCAGCAAATATTTAGAAGAAGGGCTGAGGCTGGATTAATCCCCGTGGCTCAGAGGAGCCAAATTATGTCTATTTCCAAGTTTGTGGGTTTTTTGTGGTTTTGTTCTGGTTTGAGTTTTGGTTTTTTTGGTGTTTTGTTATTGTTGTTTTTTGGTTTTTTGGTCTTTTTTGGGTTTTTGTTAGTTTCTGGGTCCCCTGATTTTGTTTTTTTTTATGACTTTGTGATTCTTCCAGCCTTTTCTTCTAGTAACTGAGCTTTGGAAAAGCTAGTATTTTATTTTCTTCTGTTTAAATTTCTTCAAGTTTATGCTTGAACTAAAGATGATGAGAGATTGTAGATGTATCCACTCCATTGCATAGCCTCTAGGAAACCTGCATAAAAGTAAAGTTACTGGAACTTGGAGTAGATCAAAAATCAGAAAACCAGATTAACCTCCTGTGACTTCTAAGCCTCAGGGAGTCAGGTCCCAAAAAAGCAGAGCCATTATAATTGAAGTAACTGTGTTACATACTATAAACCTGGACCAATGGGTCTGTAAAAATGGTTGTCCACTCAAAATACCCACTGAACTGCAACAGTGAGGTTAGAGGAAGAGTTTCCTTTTGATATGACTGCATAAATATATATACAACATGATTGGAGTTGATCAGACTGAGCACAAAAGATGATTTGTAATTCACTGTTCATGCATTTGGGAGTTTTTATGTGTGAAAGAGGAGCTGACGCTTTCTAAATGTTAAGCATACAAGCAAGGGCTAAGTGTGCTGGTACTCGTGCATTTTGGGAAGCAGTTGCTGGAAACATCTGCTCTGTTTCTCTTGGAATGAGAATGCCACGAGCCAGTCTTGCACTGCCAGTGATGGGACTCTCACATTGTATAGAGCTAAAAGACCATGTTGTGGCAGGAAGAATGATAGACACAAAAAACATCACATGTGTATTATCTTTTTGAACTTACTGATTTCCTGTCAATGAACTAACACCTCATGGATTTGGAACTGCTTTTAAAATGAGTTCATATGCTTATCAGAGTTGACAAAGTGACAGGGGAAAGAAAAATAATTCCCTGCTGTTTCCTTGATTTGCTTTCCTATCCCTTGCATTAAGATTTCATGGGTTCAACCTGGAAATAAGGCTTTCTTTGAGACTTCAAACAAATCAACAGACACAGGAAGAATGAAAACTATTGCTTTCAGTAAAATATTTAATTTATTTTAAAGAAATAATTAACTACCACTTTACTTTTAGTGCCAGTTAGTTTTAACATTATTTATGTTCAATTATTCTGCAGAATATATACTCCTGACCTGCTAACCTAGCAAGCATTTTATATTGGATGGTTGGCTATTACTTACTGCAAATACATTTGAATATTACATGAATATTGCAAGCTCTTCATATCACCATGTGCTCAACCTCTGGGGTGGGGCAGAATCACTTCTAGTTATTCCTCAAATCATTTCCCTACTGAGCAGTTATATACATCTGTGTGTATAAATGCATAATTTGGTATAACCGTTTCTTAGCTTAATCACTTGATATAGAAATCTTATAGATGCTCCAGATAAAGCCTTACAAAAACGCATTTAAGAATAGCATTGCATTATCCATATTTACAGCACGAGTTTTTCCTTTTCAGGAGTGAATGATTAGGTGGGAAAATAAAATATTTTGAAGATTGCTTAAAGTCCTGACCCTAAGAATGACCTTCTAAAGATTTTAAAGCTTTACTTGAGTGTGGGTATTTTTACCCTGCAAAGTGAATGATTGCACTATATCTTTTGTTTTTTTT
>PYHW01009483.1:1226931-1249289 GCA_013186435.1 Turdus rufiventris
TTTTGCAACATTTAGGTGAGTAGTGGAACATGCTCTTCTTACCACACAAAAAAAGTCTACTCCTGAAATTGGTTTTGAGTGAAAGTCATATAATCTATTTTGGACAGCTGTCTCAAAATTAAAGAACTGTCCTCTGAAAATACCCCTCTGGATACAGAGTGAGTCTGAGTCAGTAGTTTATAGTAGATACACAGCTTTTTGGTGGATGAAGCTAAGGGATATGACTCTCACGCTTAGTTTTCTCTCAGCAACTGTGGTTTGAACAAAAAAAAATCAAAAAAAACCCAACAAAACCGAACTTACCTCTTATTTATGATATGCTGATAATTCAAAAGCATCAAATTTGACATTCTCAGCTGATGAGTGATAAATCAAAGTGAAGTTATTCAGTTACGTCTTTGAGTTCTCTCTTCCCTTCCCTTTGCTTCCCTTCCATCTTGGAAAAAAGGTTGCTGTCCTTCTCACACCTGCATGTTAATTTCCCTATTAAAAAAAAAAAAGAAAAAAAGAAAAAAAATCCAACACAAAACCAAAACCAACCAACCAAAAAACATTGCAGAAGCTGCCCCTACAGTGAACTCAGCTGTGTCTATCAGGCTTGCCTATCAGATAAGGTGCCTTATCAGGTACAGGTCTATTTCTAACTTTCAGTGGGTTTCAAGTATGAAACAGATACCAAAATACACAGATTAAGTAAAGTAGCCTCTCTCTGGAGTAGCCTCTGGGTATATATAAAACAGCAGAATTTGTGGCACTTGTAAGTTTTCTTGGCAAAACCTACTGGTACTTGGACACTAACCACATATCTTTGCTCTTTCTAATAAGAATTCCAGTGCTCTTCTGTGCACAATTTTTTGGGTCTGTCTTTGTCTAAATACCCCACCTTTTGAAACAAAAAGAGATATTGTCAGGCTTAAATTATTCAAGAGTCTAAAGATATCTGGGTCTGTGGTGACAGAATCAGCTGTTTGTTAGCTGAATATCTGCTTTTAAAAAAACATTTTTATTTTACGTGGGTGTCTTAACTGAATGAAAGGAAGAGAAAACTCTTTATGTGACCTCAGGTACTTTCTCTAGTGACCTAACTAAAAAATACTGACATGAAGGCTGGAGTTTTTTGCAGAAATAGTTACAAATACGATATTTTCATTGATTCAGTACTTTTCCAATTAAAAAAAAAGGTTTTTTTTTTTTTTTGAGAATTGAATGTCAGTTCTTCCCAAAATGCTTTGAAATTTGTGCTCTTATTTCACTAAAGCTATGCTCTTTTGTGAGCTATTGGTTTCAAGAAAGACTGGAGTGATAAACTATGCACAAGTACTTTTGTACTGTACTTGTCTGCTGGGCATAAGAATGTTTGTTCCAACGAGCTTGTATTTAGAACATAAAGATCCAGCCTTCTGTAGGTCTAAAAAAGAGAAAATATATTCAGAGTTAGCATGAAATATAATGACATATATACATATATACATTATACACACTACATTACTAAGAGCAAAAGAGTCAAAATCAAAGCATTCGGGAGAAGCAGTTCTTGAAAGAAAGGAAAAGAAAGCGAGAGAAGTAAAGAGATCAGGAAACAAGGTGTACTTGGCTAGCATAATTTTCTTCATAGCAGTTCATATAGTGCTGTGGTTTAAATTCGCAACCAAAACAATACTCAAATAATACTTGATAAGACAAATGCTAGCAACAAAGCCTTCTCTGATTCTCACTGTGACATACAACTGTGTGACAAACAACTTGTTGTGCAATGGATCGGGAGCTGACATAGTCCTTCAGACAACCTTAACTAACCAGAGATACTCCATACCATATAATGTCATGGTTAGCAATAACAGGTAAAAGAGGAGATGTTAAGAACATTAGGAGTTTTGGAGTTTTTTTTGTTTACTTACTGCAATATGATAATGGTTGTCTTATCATTACTTCTTTTATTTGGTTTTCATACCTCTACTTCACTTTTCCTCCAAGGTGTTTTTTTTTGTTGTTGTTGTTGTTTTTGTTTGTTTAACGTAGACGCCCAAGCTTTCATGTTTTATTCTTTCCTTCCTCTTTTTCCTTCCCACTGAGGAATGGGAAGAAAGTAACTGAGCATATGTGTGGTGCTTAGTTGCCCACTGGGATTTACCAACAACAGAAAGCAGTGGTAAAGGTAAGGAAAAAAGCCGTACTCATTTCTGATCCTCTTTATGTTAGGGTATATGGATTTTTCATTTGTAGCATATTAGTTAAAATGTGAATGAAAAATTAAAAAAAAAAAAAGGCAGTGAATTACACTGGTTGTTAGCAGATACTTCAAGATTACAATTTCAGGGAAGAAAAATCTTAGCGTAGCTTTGTACTCAGAGTTGTATTAGACCTATATTAATCTTGAAAATATAACTGTTCCATTGTGTAAAGGATTGAATTATGAAACTCCTTTTACAAGCCTTACTATTTTGTGGTTCTTTTGAATACTTAATAGCACCACAAAGCAGTTACTTTTGAAATTTCTGAGCTCCACAGATATTCGTACAGTTGTTAGAAAAGCAGATCATATTCCTATTCAAAAGCCTAGTGTCCCTTTTTGTGTGTAAACTAGACTCAGGAGGTTTCACAGAGAGGAACAGATGCTCATGCAGCTTATCCCTAATATATGAACACACGTTTCTTTCTGAACTGCATTAAAGAGATTGTCTTCACGGTTTAATTTCCTCATATTAGGCTGCTGTCCTCTGACAGGAAGCTGGATAGATGACAGAAGCTGAAAATAGTCCTCTATGGTAGACTAAACAACAAGTGTCACCTTCAGTGGCAGCCTGCAAGACAAGATTTCTGAGTATTTTTCTATAAGCAGTGTTACCTTATTGTACTTCTAGATGACATCTGTTGGCTTATTTGCAATGGATAACTATTTTAAAACACAAACACACAGGAACTAATGCCATACATTGCAGTCCCCACAAAGAGCTCTTGCTATGTATTTATCTGCTACTTCCTTCAATAACTACCTTTTTTCATAGCCCTATTTCCAGACCTTGATTTCTCTTTGACTGTCGTACTTTTTTTTCTTAAGTCTTGATGAAGTTTCTTTAAGTGACTTCTTTGAAGTGTCCTTATCTGAACTAGATATGAATTTGTTGGCATTGCTGAGAGCCAGCATATATAATACATATTTTTCTTTTTCTTTTTATTTATTTTTCTTTTTCTTCAAGATTTTTAAACTGTCTGCAGAACTCTTTCTCTGTAACCCAGGGACATACCTGACTAGGATTTCATCTTGCACTTCTACCAGATGTAGCAAACAGTGAAAATCTTCATGGCTTTCTCTGTCTTCAGAAGTGAGAAAACCAGAGAAAAATATATTTGCAGGAAATTGAACCTTACTGGCTGGAAAAAACCACTGGAGGTCCTCTCATTCTCTGTTGCATTTTAAATACCTTGATATCCTTGTGTAGGCCCCACAATCCTTCTGGGTAATGTCTTCCAGTGTTTTCCTATTATCATAGAAAAAAATCTCCATGCCCACTGGAAAATTTCCCATCGTCCAGTTTGTATCCATAGAACCCAGACCAGTCGCCATGTACCTCCAAGAAGACTGGCTCCATCTTCTCTGTGCCCTCCCACAAGATATGTGAGGTCTTCCTTAAGCCTTCTCCTCTTAAGCCTGGAAAGACCTCACAGCCTCTCACAGCCTCTCCTTGCACACCATGTGTTCCATTCCCTTCATCTCACCAGCTTGATGACCTCTGCTGGGTCCACTCAGTGTACCAGCATCACTCGTATGCTGGGGAGCCCAAAACTGGACACAGCACTTGAGATGTAGTCTCATAATTGCAGAGGATTGCTTTCCTGGACCTGGTGAGTACACTTCTGCTAATGGATCCAGGTTGTCAATTTTTGTTTGCGCTTCAAGGGGGCACGTGATTCATGTAATTTTTATTTTTTCATCAGAAGATTCAGACCCTTTTCTGTCAAGCTGCTTTCTCTCCACCCAGGACCCAGCCTATGGCATTGCAAGGGGTTGTTTGCTCCCAGATGCAGGATTTTACACGTTGCTGAACTTCATGATGTTGCTGTCACCCTGTTCCTCACACCTGTCCAGGTTCCTCCAAATAACAGTCCTGCCCTGAAGCATATCATCTGTTCCTCCCAATTTTGTATCATCTATAAATCTGTTGAAAGTGTCCTCTCTCTCATCCTCCAAGTTTTAAGAGTCATTGGACAATATTTTCCCCAGTAATATTTTCTGCCTTTTTGACTGCCAGTCAGTGCTCTTTAAGTCCAACAACAGTCCAGCCTTTTTTACTCCCACTTAATTGTGCACTTATCCAGTTCACAACACGTGAATTTGACTGTAAGAGTACAGTGTGGGACTGCTAGAGATGCCTTGCTAAAGTCGAAGTATGTCACATTCTCCTTCCACACATACAACCAGCTCTCTCATTGTAGGTGACAGGTTGGTCTGGCACAACTTGCCCATAAAGAGGAAAATGGTACATCTGAGGCTGCTCTTTTGAAGGCTAAATTGTGAGGAGTCTTGTTCTGCAAAAGGAGCACAGAGGTGAAAAAGGCCTTTAGTTCCAAATATTTTCTGTGTGAGTCTAGAAGGATTACTTGTCAAGTCTCAGCCCATGCTACATATGAGACAGGTCGAGATAGAGGCTTATATTAATTGAAGTTTTCTATCCCCACTCAAAGGTTTTCAGTAGTGATTAGCCAACCCACTTAAAGATTAGTGTGCCTGCTCTAAACCACATGATGCAGTTTCTCTCTTCCCCCATTTCCAGTTACTCATCTTGTGAGACTCATCTCACCTATCTGCACCTTGTTACCTAGATTACCTCTTTAGTTACTGAAAAGAAGTGGGCTACTAGGATATGAGTAAATTTATTGACTAATTTATTTCTAACAGCTAGCTGGTAATAAAAGGAGATCATATTCTAAAAGTAATAGTTCTTTTTACTATGTATAAAAAGCTCTGTCTTAGTTGTAGATTCAGTAAGATAAATCTCACATGGAAACATTTCTTTCAAATTTCCCCAGGATATTTCTATTACAATTCAGCTGTTATTAAGTAGATAACAGGCAAGTATAAATCTGAGTTTACCTCGTATCTAGAGCATTCCTATTTAGAGGTACTTGAAAATTTTTGCATAGCTGATGGTACATTATATCTAACACTAATAAATATATGATTGAGTTTCCTTCTGATGCCATTAGTTGTGTTCTATTTGTGGTGTCTGAACAATCTGTTTCCTTTTGCTGCTGCTAGAATGAGTTGTTTAGGTATTTTGGAAACGTGTCAGTTTTTTTAAGGGATTTAATCTTGTCTAAGCCAAAAATAATGGAGTTTTGCTATTGCCTTCAATACATGCAGGATCAGGTCTTCAGTCTATTTACTCTAATGTGATTCTAATTATGCTACACTTTTGTCCTTCTTCTGTGCTTTCCCTTGCAACATTAAACTTAATTTGTTAATTACCAGCATTTGCAAATTACAAGGCAAATCTGGAACTCATTTCCTTTGCTGCTTGCTCTGTGTCCTCCCTCTTAAACAAATGGAGTGATAAGCATATGACTATTTTTTCCTAAGCTTTATGTCCTTTATTAAAGTTGAGCACACAGTGGTCCCGCCTTACAATCTTGTCAGTTTACCTTATAGAAATTACTTTACTTTAGATTTAGTATGATTCAAAAAGATAAGGTTTCAACTATCTGCAGTTGTGTTCAGAATAATAATGAATGGAATGAGAGTGCTCATGATGAAAGTTTGTCTGTAATTATCATTTGGTAGTCGGGGCAGATTTCAGAATAATTTCTTACAATGATAAAGGTATTAATGAAATTCTGTAAATACCTGGAATAGCCATTTACCTAATGCAAAAGTGTCATGTCCAAAAGAAGTAAGTTTTGAATAATGAATGTGGTTTAAATGTAGAATCCCATCCTTTACATGTATTACTTGAAATACTGCTGAGCACCATATTTCTGATGGGGCAATCACTTATCTGAGATTAGCTACAAAGAATATTTTCTGAAAGATAAAAATCTTATCCAAAGATTTATATTGAAAAAGCCAACCAAACAAACTATTTTTTGTAAGAAATCAAAATCTCCTTAAAGATTTTCTCCACTCCAACTCTATGAATAGAGTTCTTGATACTGCCAAGAAGAATGTCAATTGTAATGCAGATATCTGTCCAACAGGAAGTGTATTGAGATCATAGGATCAATTTTCATAAGCAATTGAATAGCCATCAATCAACAGTGATGCTTTGTTTGGACATTTTAATGAACTGAATCACATACAAACTAATGATCTGTCAGAAGTTGAAAAGTCATAGTCTTTATACCCTTTGGTACTCTAAAATGTTGTATTTCATTTTTCACTCTATTTTGTTCTATTTTGTTTTCACTCTTTTTTTTTTTTTTTATTATCCATTTTTAACTGTTTTATAAACTTTGTCCTAAAGCCTTATTTTTCACAAGACTTTTTTTTTTTAATTCTGTGTTTATATTTTATCAGTCACATTTAGGTCCTAAAATTTGACTGTATCTCTTGGGCATTGAACTAATAACACTTATAGTAAATAACAACATCTCCTGTCAAAATTAGACATGAAAAATGAAGGTAGCCATGTTTGGATCCCTATAATCATCAGAATGGTTCTTTAACAGCTCATAGCTTTCAGATACACCCTGGAGGTTCAAGTCTCAGATGACACAGGAAGATTGCCAGGTTTGGAGTCTTGTCTCTGTAGTAGGAGTTTCCTGATGCTCCAAGAATCCTTACTGCAAGTGCAGAGCTGAAAAGTGTTTAAGCTAAGGATTTTGAGCTCTTTCCTCCAAGAACAGAGAGCAGTGACAGTCTGGCAGCCCTTCAGCCACAAGTCTGGGACTCGAGGAATCTGGCTACCAGGCCTTCCACATGCCAGCATCTGCCTGCAGCTCTGCAGCTCAAACCTCTGCCCATCTCCTGGTATCTCCTGGCTGCAGAGCATGTTCATAGAGTGCATTCACTGAGCATTTATATCCATGAACTAGAATAATATTTAGTAGTATTTTTGGGAAGCTGACTTCTAACTATGTCCTGGCATGCTCCATAATTTATTGAACAAATTTTAGTAGTCCTAAACTTTTTATAATATCAAATGTGAAAAATCACAGATTTGCAATATTTTGTTATCTCTTTTCTGTCTTTTCATGGCAACGTCTACAATCGTTACTAGAAGAAAAAGTTTAATTATCATTCCCTTTTGTAATTTCCTGTCGTTGAATATGCTCCTTAGTGCAAGGGTCATAGTTTCAAAGATGGATCTCTGATTTTGGCTATGTGCAGCTGTAGTTGTTCCTGTTATAAAAATGCTTTAATTCAGTTGTGTATGCTAGAGCTGAAAATTCAAATTTTAGTCAAAGCTCCAAATTAGTCATCCTAGAGACTCATCAAAAATGCATTATTTCCTTCCATTCAGGCTTATTCCATGTCTTTCTCACATGCAAAATAAACCCTGTGTAATGAGCTCTTGGTTATGCCTTTTTCCCCACCTTCTTTCACTCCTAAGTCCATTTAGAGTTTCTAGAACTACATACTGTAAATGTGCCACCACCCTTTCAATTAAGCTGTGATATGGTAAATGTGAACATATATACTAATTTTCAGCTACCCTTTTTCAAGTTTAATTCATATTCTAAGCATTCATCCAACAACTCTTGGGTTTGCCACTAAAATAAGGATTAAGTATTCATTTGGCATGCTTGTCATGCACTGACTACTACTGTACCAAGGGAACCAGATGGAATAAAAAATGTCATACTGAATTTTTCCAAGGACTTTTTCTTTAAAGAAAAAAATGGAAAATCAGTAAGGAAATAATAAACAATAGAAATGTTTACAGCATGGACCTGGAAAATGTCCTTGCTGCTGGAATCACTTGTCCTAACATTTAAACCTATTGTTTTAAAGGTACATGATCTTTTCTGGCATGAAATTTCTGAGACCTGCAGTAGTTTAGTTGCTCCCATTAGCACATGAAACAAGGAATAAAGGTCTCAGTGTTATACAGTAAGTTCATTTTAATTGTTGTTCATCATATTTCATTCCTTTTGTAAAAATCCTCTAATTCACAATATTATTACCACAATACAAATAAACCTAAAAACCAACCAAGCAAACCTTACCAAAACTCAGAACTCCCGCCCTGAAACACTCCCAAGAGCCTCAGCTGTTGGAAGAGGTAGTGGAATTTTTTTCCTTCTAGAAACCTTCCAATAGTTAAAAGTATCTTCTTTTTATGCTTCTGAGCTACAGTATGTCAAAGTCAGTCCTACTAAGATATAATTAGAAGTGTAGAATAATTCTATTGCTGTTTTACAATTGATGAAATCTGCTTCAGCTCTGTCTACCACCTGATTACCATGGAAACTATTGCTGGCCAACAGAGTAATTCTGATCAAAGGGAATTATTATTAATCCTCACAGTCAAGGGTGAATGGCGGTCTGGACAGCTTCTGTTAAATTTTCTGGTAGAGACTGAAAGGATCTGTAAGAGTAAATATTAATTCCTAGACTGTTAGAGAGCAAGAGTATATAGTTATAAGACAAATATAACCCTCTGTCTATATTGCAGATTGCAATATGAGCATCCAGGAATTGGACATAAATAACGGTAGTTTTCTGGATGGTAAGGAGCTACAAGAAAAACTGACATGAGAAAATTGACTGTTTGTTTCAAGGGTAATCCAACGAGGGTTTAAAACCTAATGCTGGAAGGATAAAGTAGTAAGAATGTTGTACACAGGTTAGTGTTTAGACAGGTAAATATCTGTTCTTGCCAAAATATATTCAAGTTTGAAAAAGTGCTTCTGTTTTTCATGCAGAGACAATATCCATGGTTTGTAATAAACATTGAAAACTACATATTTTACACAGATTAGAGAGGAGGTGATAGAATCTAAATTCAATCTTCTGTTATTTGAACAAACAGCATTTTTTTCTTATTGCAATACTGTGGAAGCAGAAGAGAGGCCACCATTCTTCAAGAGTATCCCATCTCTTGAAACGTGCAAATTGATAACCATTTGGTGTTTATAGACTTTTGAAATGTTCCATTTCATGAATTTATGTTTATAGCAGACATAATCATACAATGTTTTGGTCTTGAAAAGGCCCATAAAGATGACCTAGTCCAACTCACTGGAATGAGCTGGGATAGTTTTAACTAGACCTTAAACGTGAATGCTATCAGAGATGGGACATCCACCACCTCCATGGGCAACCTGTTTTAGTGTTTCAACACTGTCATTGTAAAAATACATTCTTATATCTAAGTTGACCAATGCCATGAAAACACATTTGTACATCAAAATTGTAGAATTCAAATTTTCTTGTGGTTCATATTCAAAAAGACTAGAAAGAAAGATTTTAAAAAGCAGAAAATGTTGCAAACAAACAGAGTGAGGAAAGAATAAATGATGAATCTATACTGAAAATAACTTTTATTGTAACAGTTCTATTCTGCTTTACGTAGAATAAAAAGATATTCTTACTGTTTAATCAGTAAATAAGTGTTATTTTACTTTTTTCTCGTTTACTGGAAGAACAAAAATCAGAGAGTTCCCAGTGAACCCACAATTAAATACATAGATAATTAGCAATTGTTTCTCTCAGTCAACCTGTTCTTCCAGGATATTTCTTTATTCAGTGGATTTAGGTATCTTCAGACAATGGTTTAACTGCATCTTAAGATAGTGCCATTAACCTAAATTTCAAAATGGCCTTTTATTTCCTTTAACCATAAAGGCAGCATGGACAGTATGTGCAATTTGCTTTTTGAAGACTAACTGAGGTGAATTAATCTTGCACTTGAGGATCTTCCCAAATGACTGAATGATTTGGTGGTTGACCACTTGTTCTCTTGGTCTAGTACTACCCCAGTGACTTTTAAAAAAACACAGGCTCCACTGGTATAAGTTTTCTCTGTAGAACAGACTGGAAGATTAATAACAGGCTGGCGTAGAAAGCTGTTGGGAATGACAGGGAATGGATCTTTTTTAGTAGAGTAACATATTAAGGCCATGGTGACAGAAGGGTTGGATTTAGGTTTGCTTTCTGCTTTTGTTTTGTGTATGTGCGACTGGATTAATACTGCCTGTCTAAAGTTATTTTCCTAGATTTTGTATAAATAAAAAATGAAGGAAACATTTTGCCTACTCTAGCGATTTGGAACATGAAAGTAGGTACTGGTATGTTGGAAGCCAAGAACATGGAAGGACTCTGTACCTCATCATTGTACTTTATAATATCAGACTTGCAGTTTCCCAATGGGAAATAAAACAGGATTTCTTTCTTACTGTCTTCACCCTTGGTGGCCAATTAAAAGCTTTTTTGGTTCCAGCTGAAGACTTGGCAGGTCTGCTGTTTTGGCCACAATGTGATGAGGAGTATAATGAAAGTTAAAGTTAAATTACAGTTCAACACCTGTGGCTGACTTGGCTCTGTATTCACATTTGACACCAAGCCAAGGCAAAGCCAGAGTGAGAATCTTCTAATGTTGTTTCTTGGCATTCAAAGTCACCTTAAATATCAGTTAATACATTTATCTTTTCTCCTTTATATAGTTAGTTCCAATGCTATGACTTCCATCTTGCTCAAAGGGACAAACTAGGACCTTGGCATTATTCCATTACTGCAGGTTCAGCTGAAGGAGTTATTCAAATTTAAGATAATTTACTTTCTGAGTGGGAAAGATGAAGCACAGCAGTTATGGAGCTTTATCATGAGGCAAACTGTTGTTTTCTCAGAATCTGATTTGATCTTCTGTTTGAATGCATATTTTGGTTTGATCTCCACCAGTAGCTGAGCCCTATAGAGCCACTTGGTTCACTTTCCCCCAAGTGGAAGATTGGAGGAGGAGAGGAGATTTGGAAGAGTAAAAGTAAGAAAATTTGTGGGTTGAGATGAAGACACTTTAATAATTAAAGCAAAAGTCACATGCACAAGCAAAGGAAAACAAGGAATTAATTCACCACTTCCCATGGGCGGGTGGGCAGGTGTTCAACCCCTCTAGGAAATCAAGGCTTCATCATCTAACACTTACTTGGAAAGAGGGAAGTCAATACCCCTGCTTCCTTCTTCTTTCACTGGTGTTTTACCCGTGGAACATGACGCCATGTAATCTAGAATGTCCCTTTGATCAGCTGGGGTCTGCTGTCCTGGCTATTACCCCTCCCAACTCCTTGTGCACCCCTGGCCTCCTCACTGATGGAGGGAAAAGGCCTTGCCTCAGTGTAAGCACTGCTCATTGATAACACACTCCTTGTGTTATTGACCCTGTTTTCAGCAAAAATTCAAAACATAGCCCCATACCATCTACTGTGAAGAAAATTAACTCTGTTCAAGCCAAACCCAGCACAATGGGAAATGATTTTTCCTATTCTGTGAAGTGTTTTTGAGAATTTTTAAGTTTTGTGGTCTGAATTTAATAAAATTAAGACTTCTGAAACTCTTCAAGAGAAAAGCAAGACCTATTTACCACATAATAGACATTTTTCTGAGGACTATATTTTCAGAAAATGGGTAATAAATTGTTTTTCAAAATTGACATGACTGTGACAAAGCAGGCACTTGGAGCTGACTCTTTGGAGTAAGTAAAACAAATTTTGGGTAGTTTCTCTCAGTCTCATTGTGGCTGTCCCTCTTTGAACTTTTTATTAAATAGGCACTTGAACAGGAACTTTGTTCTTTATCAGGAGTGAGTGCTCTAAATTCTCCCTTTTATGTAAATCAATATGCCAAAAAATGGAATAGGAACACAGAGAGGAAAAAAGAATGGTATTTATCTTACAGGCAGCATCTATGTATGAGCTACCTATCTAGACTGATTACAGGCTGCAGAAGAGAAAGGAAGTTCTAGGCATAATTAATCTTATACTAAAGCAGATATCTAATAGATTGAATAAATTCCATGCTAACAGCATCTACTTCTCTCCATTGATTCTGAAAGAAGCTAAACTGATTAGTTTGTTGCTGACATTGTGGTTTTGCGTCAAGTAGATAAGATTAATTGTACCCATGTTGTTGCTATGGTCTAATGTTTTGATTGTCTGAAAACAGATGAGGATGCTCAGCCTCCTTAGAAATATGGTGGTGGGACGACAAAGCGTTGCTGGTACTTCACAGAGTGGTTAGATTAGTGATAGAAAATGACTGTGGTAGAGAAGTGTACTATGCTTGAGTAAGGTGTGATACTGAAGGCAGATGTTCAGGAAACAAATTTAGGAAAACAGCATACCTTTAATTTTTTTTATCAGAGAAATATATGTAGTTCTTGAAAATGTTTCAAATCTAAAACAATGTCATTTAATTACTTAGTATTACTATTACTCTGAGTTTCTTAATGAATTTGTCTGTATAAAAACTCTATTTCAACTAAAGATAGTTAAATATTTTTCATTCTATACCTCTTGCTTTCGATGTTAATGATTGCATTATGGAAGTTGTATTTGACCATTAACAGATTTTATATTATATTTTTCTTTGACTATATAAACATAAGCTACTGGTATTAGTAAAGTACATGCATATAAGTATTTATAAATGCATATATACAACCACAAAATACATAGGTAACTGTTATGCAGTCTTATGTAGGTATACATATACATTTTCATAGCTGTTATCTGTTCTTAGAAATGAAACTCATAGTACTAATCAAGAAAAGTTACTCATATCTATAGTAGAAAGATTAGGTCAGATTTATTTTTTTTTATATTTAGATAATTTTAGTCTCTACTCTTTTCTAAATGCATCTCAATAAATATTTTCTACTTCAAGGCATTTTTCTTAGAAAAAAAATGTTAAGCCAAAAAATTAACAAACCCAACCTTTACCAGAAGAATCAAAAGCACTCTAAACTTAGATAAATATAAAATCTGGGACACTATAATATAAGTCATTAAAACCTTAAATATGTGTTGAAGTATAACTCTGCTTTCATTCATATGCAAATATTATGTATCTGAAAGGGAGGGATTCATAGGTGGTTTATTATCTGTTGAGAATTATCTGTCCTATTATAGCTACAGTCCAGAGGGTGGAATGCTACTGAGAAGATCTATTAGCAGAACTGACTAAAAGAAGAAATAAATTTAGAATTGAAACTTTAGATAATGGATCAATGCCACAGTTTTCAAGACTGTAGTTCAATCTTCAACACTGTACTTCCATTACAGCTTCTGATAAAGAAATACTGCTGTGAAATTTTGCCTCTAGAAAAATGAAGTGCAATTCTTTCTGTTCATAAGTTGAGAGCTGAGACCAGATTGTGCTTTAGAAAATCATAGCTGTCATTTTTTCTACTCTTGTTCCTAAAGGAAAGTAAACTGTGTCAGTTGTGGATATCTGACTCATTGCCTCTTTCTGCAGTACCTCATCTGTGCTAACCATTTCAGGGTGACAGCTGAGTAAAAACCCTGACTGTATCTCCATCTGCATATTCTCACCTCTCTCTTTCTTGAGAAGAAGTTGCAGCCCGCAGAGATAGCTGTTATGAATGCCCTTGGGTTAATTTTATCCTTTTCCGACTGGCATTTTAATACAGATAATAGCAGATAGTAGACACATCTGAAGATTCAAAAGTGCTTCAGATCATACCATTAAGACAGTCAAAGGTAAAGGGGTTACCTGTGCTGAGCTTATGTTTAGCTAAATAAATTTTTCGTACACACTAAATGCAATAAGCATTCTACAGATGATTTTTATGTGGACACATGCTATCCCCTGTGAAGTTTCTATTGACTAGGAAATGCACCTTATGAAGCACCAGGAACTTGCTGATTCTTTAATCAATACTTGTACTGTCTAGTCAAAATAAAAACTAAGTTATAAGCCTATCTGGGTCCAAGAAGAATTTGGAGAACACTCTCAGACACATGCTGTGATTCCTGGGTCCTGGTCCTGCAGGGCCAGGAATTGAACTTGATGATCCTGATGTGTCCCTTCCAGCACAGTATATTCTGTCCTTCTGTGATACTATGGTACACTGCTTATAATATTTAAATGTGTTTTTATTAAAATATTGTAAGTGCCCAGTAATAAAACAATGAGCATAGACACATAAAATGTTTCTCATATATGTCTTTTGCTGATCTTATGACAACCCTCCCAGTGCTTTGCTGGATCCCAAGGTAAATGAACCATTTGCATTACACAATGACAAAATGCATCCTGCCTATTCAGTTACAAGAACTCCCTCTTTGGCAACCTCCCCTTAACTTTCTTAAAGCATAGAGGTGTGTTTCTGTGAGGAAATTTCAGAAATGTTGTTTCATGTTAAATTTTTGATCATTCAACTTGGAATATTTTTCTTCTCCCGGTTACTAAATGGCAGCTATAAAGCCACGTTTCTATAATTTGTCAGTGATGGCATCAGCTCTGATACATTCCTTAATTTTGGTACCATGTTAGAATGTAGTCAATTATCAAAGAGCAACTAGTTGGAAATACGGGGAAAGGACAGAGGACATTGTCACTCCTTGATGCTATAATCATACATATAAACAGAAGTATTCCAGGAACCCAAGTTCCTGGAATTGTGGTTGCACTGTGAAGAGAGGCTGCCTTTTCTTTGACTATTATAAGAAACATATAATCTATCATATGAGGTGTATATTGCCAATAGAATTCCTTTCTGTGATCTCATGTAACAAAATATAAGCCTGTGTTCTTAGAAATTTACCTAAACAGTGAGTGGTTTTTATTATTGGCCTGCCTCTTGCCTTAGTGATTTCATTTAAACTAATCCATATGAAAAGTACTTGACAGTGTATGATCTGAGTGCTTGTGAAAAAGGAAGAAGCTAATCTCATGAAAGTTGTTAATAAGTCTTAAAGTATTACCAATGTTCTAACGTATTATTCACTTTGTGTGGTATTAAGGAGAGGGCAGTTGTCTAATGTGATAAGAAACCAATTAATATGATACAGAAGCAAGTGTGTGATAAGACCTTTCTTCAGAATATTGCTGGCTTTGGTAAAACCATGCACACAGCCATTCAATGGATTCTTCATTGCTATTGTGACAGGCTTTTTTCATGTCCACCATCAGAGAACACAGAGATTTTTTTGTTTCTATTTGTACAGCTTGAAGCATTATCAGCAATGAAGGAACAACTAGGAAAGCATCAGATTACCTCTATTTTGAAAAAAAAACATCTCTATTACCAGCCCACAGCTAAAACTCATGAGTAGCTGACACTTTTAAATTCTACCTGAATATTCAGCTCAAATGTCATCCCTTCCCTTTGAAATATTACAATTATCATCGCACTAAAATACAAATATTTTATAGTCTAACCTGTAGTGAAAGAGCTTCTTTTATGAACCTCAGGATAATCTTGGGTTTGAGAGATGTGGAACTGAAGTTTAAATAATAAACATATTTATAGGTACTGAGTATGCTTCAGTAAGCACATGAGCTTGAACACATACTTTAAATACAGTTCCTAAAAATTTTTATGTATTCTATATGTTCTTACATGCATGTTCAGCATGCTAGCTTTTCAATACATAAGAAAAAATTATTGAGAATGTTTCATTTTTATTGATGCTGTTGTCCTGTGCAGTATGGTGTTTCAGTGATTGCTAAGTGCATCATTAATACTCCTATTAGTGTTTAACAGTGGTGAGATTTATATGATTATTTGTTAGATTTCCCTTTATTTTTAGTCTCTTGCATGGACTGCTACTTAACATTTTATTATATGTAATGGTTAATTTTCCCTTAATATAGATATTGGTTTACTTGTAATTGTTAAGTCATAATGGAATCCAGCGTCATTAAATCATGCAAGAAATCTTATGTTGAAGCAATGTGAAACTATTTTTATACTATTTTGAAAATTGAAATTATTTTGACAGTCGTTTATAATTTTGGATTGTGATTTTCCTGGAATCTCCAGTAGTTAGTTGTACTGCGTCACTGTAAAACTATAATATGTAAGACACTACATATTTCCATTTCTGATTCTTTTTTTCCATTAAGGCAAGTCTGTTAGTGGCTGCAATAAAAATGTGGATTTTTAAGAAGAGATAGTTAAAGATGAAACAAGCAGTGTAGAACAGGTGAATAAAGAAGCTTAATTCTTTCTATCTCATAAACTGATAGAAGAGATATTAAAAAGAAATGAACAATGGAGGTCTAAAGCTAATGAAAGAAAGTGAAAATTGTTCTTTCCATACACAAAGTGCATTTCCTTTGATTTCATTCTGATCATAAGTTTGCCGCTCTGTGCTGAAAAAGAGTAAGGCCAGCAGATGTTGCCTTCTAAGGCATGTTCAAATATGTTCTCAGCCTGAAATGAGAAGACACAGATGACTTAATTTTAAAACTAGCGTAAGAAGATGAATGCAAGATTTAAGATCTGGGTGACAACAGTTAAAGAAAGCTAATCATATTTTTAGTTAACAATTTTTTGAATTTGTTGCCAAAAGGAAGTTGTTAAACCCTCACTTGCTTTTTCAAAGTGGAGAATTAATGCCTTCACCAGTGTGTTTCTTTTTTCACTTTTCCTCTCCCAATAAATGAGATGAAGTTGCCTTTTCTGAAACAGAAGTTTAACTCAGTAGCTTTGAGATTAAAGCACTGCTATGTGTATTTTAATTCTATTTTCATTACATTATCTTAAATATTTTCTTTTAAATTATTATTTTCCATTTTGTATTTTCAGTAAACTATGTTCTATTCTAAACATCACCAAGCTTGCAAGAGTTTGAGGCACAAATAATAAAAGCTAATTTGTTGACATTCCCTGAAACATCAAACAATCCAGCTGATACTTAATGGATTTCTCCATCCTTTCCTTAAGAGGCAGTTTCTAGTTTAATTCCTTCTCTGGCAAAGGATGTTTCATTGAAGCATAAATTCACGGTTCTAAAGATTATGAATATAGCTCTTTGCTGTCCTATTTATTCATCTGGGGTCACAAAAGCTCAGCCTGAGATAGCAATCCCTTTCTAAGACAAAAACAGAGAATACAGTAGACAGAATGAATTATTTTTTCTATGTAAATAGCAAACACATTAGATAATGTTATTCACTACTTTTAAAAATTTGATAGATGTTATGAGTAGGGCCTCTCAAATAATCAAAATACCTATTGTCATATTAAATCTGAAATATGAAAAGCTTATCTAAATGAAATTCTTCCACTGGATTTTCTGTATCTTTCTGAGGGTGTTGTTGTGGATATTCTTTAAAAAAAAAAAAAGGTTTCCTTGATAAATGCTTGCATTATTAAGCTCACAAGTGGCTTAATACTATTATCCAACAATATAATGGCTAATTCTTATTGATATAAAAATATTTTGCCCTAGATTGTCTCAAAGTCATTTACTTATTTTAATTGTTGTGTTTCATAGTGCTCTAATTCTCTAAACTTGATGTAGATTGGGAAGAAAAAAAAAAAAGGTACTAGCTGGGACTGATATAATTGCAAGAGAAAACTGTAAGAGAAAATAGTAATGTCTGGGTGACTTTAAATCCTGTCACTCACTGACACTATAATTATTGCTGTGATTTTTGTGATTCCTTGGAAACACGTAAATTTTATATTACATTTAAAAATTGCTACTTTTAACTGTGGTTAATGTTCCTCTGACATGTCTTCATGCAAAAAGGCACAGTCAAGAAAATTCTGGATATAAATGAGGAATGAACAAACGAAGAGGGTCATCATTCTTAAAACTTATGACCGAGAGCAGGAGTGCTGAAATCAGTCGTTTCATATAATTCTTGATCCCATGCTGCTGCTGCCAGCAGAACCCAGGATAAATTTGTTAGGGACAAACACAAGGAATACAAATAGAAACACTTGAAGGTATATACACATACAGAGGAGACACTAAGTACTTTAACTTTGGTGCCCACATCCAAGAGAGGTGTTAAAACTGTTATAGTTAGTGGCCACTTAGTCACAGTAACTAAGCATCTAAGGCTTGATTTAGCTGCCCGCACAAAGGTGCATGATACTATGTATGACAAAAATCTGTTTGGTTAAGCAACACAGATAGCTCTACCAACTTTGATGGTAACTGATGAATTCTACTAAAATAAAAAATTTGTCTCACACTTTTTTTAGTGTACTCATTGCTTAATACTCTTTTGCTTAGCAGTAATCAATTTTCACACTGACATAAAGCCCTTGGCTTTTACTCCCTAATTTATTCTCTTAGGAGACACATAAATGCCCTGCAAATCTGAAAGTTCATTTCATCTTTCTTTAATTGCACATTAATTTCATGTAACTTTTACAAGAACATCATTGAAAAGCAAGATAATTTGACCTATTCTTTCATAATTGAAGAACTACAAATGCAGGGGGGAAAAAAAGAGTTGAAATGCTCCTTATATTAATGAATTAGGCTTTTAATTGATTATACATTTAACTTTTCATTTAAAACTATGATAATTATAGGTTAGTTTTTTAATTTAGTTGGTAATCTGCTAATTCTTATTTTATTAAATGTATTAATTAAAATAGACAGGCTTTATCTTTATTTCTGTGTGACAGCTATCAACCTATGTTGATAATTTATGCAGTGCAATATCAGAGAGCACTCATATAATTCTGTGTATAGTTTGGAGACATCAGAAAGGGAGGCTAGCAGGCATAATTGCTAAGAGTGAAATATTAAATGCCGTTCTTTCAGTAATTTATTAATCTATAAAAAATTAACCTGAAAACTTATTTTTTCTTGTTACACTTTGTCTGTCTCCAGTTTTTCTTTGCCTCCTCACCTCCCAGCACATCACCAAAATGATAACCTCAGTTTGACTTCTGCTTCTTTTGAAACATGAAAGTAGATGAAAAGTTTGCAAAATACAGCCTTAATATCCCTGCTTAAAATCATAACTGTACTGGATTTTAAAAGGAAATACAAAAAAAAATCTTCTGCTTAAAATTAAGTTACCTGTTAGCAACTTTTAATATTGTGTATGTGCACTAGACCTGGCTGGGATGGATTTAATTTTTTTTCATAGCAGCTCACATAATACTGTGTTAAAGATTTCTGACCAAAACAGTAATGATAAGACACTAATAATCTATAATTTGCTAACTGCTGTTTGCAAGGCCATCTCTGCTTTTCACTCGCCTCCCTCTTCCCCACCTCCCCCCAGTGAATAGTTTGGTCAGTGCTCAATAGGTTGTAAGTTTAAAAATTTGTGCAGATCACCTGAACTAACTAAAGACATTCTCTGTATCATACAGCATCATGTTAAGCAATAAAAAGGGAACGATCAAGTTTTAGGAGGTTAGCCATCTTTTTCCTCAGGCCTGGGTAAACATTTGTCTGCCTTTGGCACATGGTGAGTCAGTGCAGTTGCATAATTTTTGTTTTGCTTTCTTTTTGTCTTCTCTCTCCTTCTACTTATTAAATTATTCCTTCCATTCCTCTTCTGCTTAATAATTTGTTTATTTTCAAAAACTTGATACAAAAGGGTTTATTTTTCTTTTATTTTATCCTTTCCTGTTCTTCTATCCCAATGAAGGCTGGATGGGGGAAGTGAGTGAGTGGGGGAAGTGCTTAGCTTCCAATCAGGGTTAGCCCACAACAGTAGGACAACTTCAATTTCCTACATTGTACAAAATACAATATATTAATTTCTGTATAATTTTTACAGTAAATATGAAAAAAAATCTGCCCAACTCACCTTGTAATCAGTTTTCTAAAGAAGACTTGAGACACTTCCTTGATTAAATTACAAGAAACATATTATAGAATGCACAGAATTGTACAGATTTGTTCCAATCAT
Source organism: Turdus rufiventris (assembly GCA_013186435.1). NCBI lineage: Eukaryota > Metazoa > Chordata > Aves > Passeriformes > Turdidae > Turdus > Turdus rufiventris. Next base: position 1,246,727 of record PYHW01009483.1, read on the forward strand.
GATAAGCACTTCTGAAGCCAAATATGCAAGATGTAAGTGAGGGAAAAATCATGCTACCTTAGTGGTGGGCCTCTAAGTAGGCTCAAGAGGAAGAGTAACTATGAAAGACTTGAGGTGGGTTTCTTCACCAAGCTTTAAAATGAGATCACACATTTAGCCAAGACTTCAAAGTCTTGGAAATTCCAAGACTCCATAAGCTTCTGCCTTGTTCCTGATTATTGGTTGCTCCAATAACTAATTAATTATGCCACTTCTTTGAAGCCTCTTTATGCCTTTTTTCCTACCCAAGCTGTTTATTTGAGTTTCATCAGTGCCCTACCATTTTCTCATCACAGCAACAAAATATTTGTTGCAATTAATTAAAACACCTTTTTGAGATTTGAACCTTCTGTATGTTTAACCACAGCATGCCATTTGAACTATTAAGTGCATGTGAAAGCTGTTAGACTACAGACCCTCTTCTCTGGTGTCCTTGTGTGCTGTAATCTCTTTGTGTACATATGTCCAAGTTGCTGAGAACTGTGAATAACATATTCAGTATTGCTCTTAACCAGTGTGAGTCAGAGCTGCGCACATGATGGAGTAAGTATCAGGCAACACAGCATAGGTAAGAGATGATAAAAGCCATTTTGAGCCTGTTATATGTAAAGAAAAAAAGCATGCTTTAGACTATCACCTGTATGCAATAGTGTTTTTTCTGGATGATGTACCTAAAACAACAAAACAGCAAAAGCAACCAACCACAAAAAAACCAAAAAAAACNACAAACAAAAAACAAACCTACCCCCCCCCAAAAAAAAACCAACAAAAAACCCCCCAAAAAACCCAAACCCTGACAAACAAACAAAAAAACCCAACCAAAACAGACAAACAAAACAAAACCAAAAGCAACCATACCAGAACATACACATTCTTTATTTGAGATAAACCCCCATCATGAAACAGGAACAAGAACACTTATTAACATTACTTCCTAATAGCATTTTTAATTTCACAGAATTACTAGTTTAAATTCACAAATTTTTTATACCTAGGACACATTATTTATTTCCAGCATCTAGGTACTATACATTTTTATTAACGTTGATTTCTATCAAATTTCTAAGATATATTTAGGAAAAGCGATTGCAGCAAATGCTTTCTATGACACCAAGTTAAAGTTTGCATCTGTAAAAATTATCTGGAGCTTATAAAGACACAAATGTGGTTTAACCACACACCCCCACCTCTAGCCCTAAGTGGAATGTAAAGGAGAATCAAAGTGAAATTTTAATGCTAAGAACCATTTAATAGTTGAAAATAAAGTAAAATACAATAATAATGTTAAAGAATAATAAAGATAAAAATAGTAAATAAAGAATGATAAACAGTGAAATTGCTCATAACCTGCTGACTGATGCCAGAGCTGCGTATCCTAAACCCAGAATGGCTACCCTTCTGGGCAACTCCCCCCAGTTCACACACTGGGCATGATGTTCTGTGGTGTGGAATATCCTTTTGGTCAGTTCAGGTCACCTGTCCCAGCTGTGCTTTTTCCCAGTTTATTTTGCATTCCTCCTTGCTGGCAGAGCACGAAACAAGAAAAAATTCCTTGACTTAGGATAAACACCACTTAGCAAAAACCAAAACATCAGTGGGTTATCAACAGCATTCTTATTCCGAATCCAAAAAACAGCACTGTAACAGCTACCAAGAAGAAATTAAATCTGCCTTAACTGCAACCAGGACACAAACATTGAAACCTAAGTCAAGATTAAAGAGTATGGTAATTGTTTGCAAGTGTACACAAAGATTGATTATTCTTTCAGTTAACAGTATGTGGGGTAATGACTTTTTAAGCATAAAGTCTGGGCATGATTATTTTCCAGGTCTTCCTACATGACCTTTTTACTGAGAAGTGATCATAGTGTATTATTTAAAAGGATAAAAAATTATTTCTTTCTATATTCTAGTAGTGAACCGTGAGAGTAGTGGTGAAGAAAATATCGCTTTGAAGGCAGTGTAACCCTACATATTTAGTAGCAAGAAAGCACGCCTCATCTGTTGTCTCTGTGAAAAGTCCCCAACTAAGGTCTTTGATGATCCTAGCTAGCCTCATGGCATTGTGCTGTTAGTTATTAGCTGCTGGTACCAGGTTTTTACAGGCTCTGGAATCTCTAAATAAGCTTTGTTCTCATTCTAATACAGCGCAGTTACAGTCCATGCAGTTTTGTTGCATTTGTGGTTGTATGATAATGGCTTGGCATGTGGATGCTTTCATTTGATCCCCATTCCATTTACAGTAATTTCACGATTATAAACCACACCATTTTGACTAAAATTTTGGTCCGAACCCGAAGTGTGGCTTATAATAAGATGCGGCTTATATATCGACAAAGAATGAAAAGTTGCTGGTTTAGTTTGGAGGACAGGTGTCTGCTAAGAAAGGCAGGAGCTTCCCTTTGAAATGGAGAATGTAAGCCCCCTCTCTCCAACTTATTATAATTTTGAAATCAAGGGGCTTTCAGGCAAAGATATGGGAATTAGGAATAACAGTTATTTTCTAGGGAAATTAAAATAGAAA
>PYHW01009483.1:1249715-1280669 GCA_013186435.1 Turdus rufiventris
GGCTTATATGGACAAAGAAGGAAAAGTTGCTGGCACCTGGAAGTGCGGCTTATAATCGTGGAATTACTGTAATTTCTTATCTCAATCACCAAGAAAGTGCATTTGAAATTACACTTTCTGCAAAATAATGCACAACACTTAAATGTCAGTGAGATAGTTTAACAGCCTATTCAACATAATAGATTTAGTTGTTACTAGGAACGTAAATTCATAACATTACACAATCTGTTTTTTGTTTATTTAATCCTATCATTTTAATCTGTACACTCATGGGATATGATGTTCATTAAATTTGATGAACTACTGATCTTGTTAGTGTCAAAGGAATTTTGTGATTGTCTTTTTTAAAATAAGAAATTCACATATGTTAATCAGGACCTCAGTGGATTCCAATTTCCCTTTTGTTTCATCCAAAAAATTGTTGCTGAAGTAATGGCTCATCTACGAATTTTTATCCATAAATAAGGAAAATTGTTTCCTTCTTAATGATTGTTCTTCAACAGTTTATACTTCTATGGTCATGCCTTGCCACTTCTCAGAAGCATTTAAAAAAACCCAACTTTTTTCCAAAGATAGGAACTTCATAAGAAATAAATATGGTCCAAAAAAGTTACTTTAAAATGAGGAAATTTGTGGTTATCTTCTAGCTGATGTTGATAAATAGTTCAATTCTTGTGCATAACAAGCTGGTGTAAAATTGGACTCTGCAATATTTCAATGAGAATATTTCAGTGTTAAAAATAGAATCCAATGCTTGAGATGTTGAAAACATAAGCAGCTGGACATGGAAATTAACAGTGTCTCTTCCTTCTCTGGTATTTTTTTAGACCTGCTTTACAAAGAAATTATCAAACCTAATGGTGAGTGAGATGTGTCTATGATATCATTTGTGCTAAAAAACATCAGACTGGGCAGCTCCTCGGCCCTTGCAGAACCATGTCACATCATTACAAGTAATGATTTATCTAGCCTTTGCAATAGCATCTACAGTGATAGTGCATTGACCAAATGCCCTTAAGAAGCTTATTTCTGCAACAAATTGATCTTTAAGTTAATACCCTTTTCTTATTTACTTCCACCACTTTTCTGTTCTTTGCTTTTGGCCAATGCCCCATCGTCACCATTTTCTAGACTAAATAAATCCCTTCTTTCTTTTATATAGTATTACCCTAGAGGTGCTTGAGGAGACTGATCGTGTCCCTAGCATTTTCAGTTTGGTAGATGGCACTAGATCATTTAGTGTTCCTTCATATGGCTTATTTTCTGGTTGTTGTGTTTCATTTTGTTATCGATCCTTGTAGTCCTGTAGTTTGTTCTGTCTGACTCATTATCTGTGAGAAATAGCATTGCAGATACTGGGTAATGGACTCACAGTGAGGGCATGCAGCTTCCCTGCCCAAAGTGGAGCAGCAAAAGTGCTTCTGTTAATGCTGAATGTGGTCACTGTCCTAGGGGTGCTGCTACCATAAGAGATGTGTCCCTGGGATATGCCACATAGTGCAGTCCTTATTGGTGGGAGAGGCACAAAACTAAGTAGAACTTGAGGCTCCATCTTGACTTGGAGAATTGTTTTGTGATCTTTGCCATGGTCTACACTGAGACATGAAACGAAACCTATCCCATAGATGGCATAAGGGTGTTGAGGAATAGCAAGGGAAAGGACTAGTTGGTTTTGTTCATACTACAAAATGCCAGGCAGTTTTTGTTAGTATATTCAGATTGGTATCAGACACATTCAGTAAGATTTCATCTTTTTAATTCATTTCTGATACTCACACCTAACTATGCAGCCAATTGTATACACATCCTTATGGTAAGTCAGGATAATAATTTCTGCCTGGGATGTTTCTGAGGGTATAAATTTGTTTCTTGTCATGCTTTAGCATTCCTCTAGTGATGAAACTTTCACTGCTCCTAAAAATTAATGGGCTGGGAGAAACGAGGGCTGATTAGACTTCATACCCCGCTCATCCGATAGTTTTATAGGAACCTTGGCTAAGTTTAAACCTTCTCTCTGTGTGTATGTATGTGCTTATAGACATACTCTCCAGACATACTCTCCTCGTGTATCATTCAGATGTAGACGGTGGAATTACTTAAAGGTGTCTTAGAAATCTCAGCTGCACTGCAATATAGAAGACTGTTTCTTTATGTTCTTTTTGTGTTGTTTTTTGTTTTCTTTTTTGAAGGATGTGCAGCTGAGGTGTTGACTATAATGATGTTGAGTACAGGCATGAATATTTACATCTAAACAGAAAATCTCCAGAATTTCAAGAAGATGGAAGACTTTCATGGCAACATTACAAAGAGAGCAGGTAGCAGAAATCTTGTTTCAGCTGCCACACTTTGTCGTGCTGCTTTCACCTTGTATTAATTTCTAGCACTTGGTTGCACCTGCACTCACCCCAAGGGGTTGATCTCATGCCAAGCAGTGCAGAATGACTCATGTGCAGGGCATCACTCATGGCTACCTCCTCCCAAACCAGACTGACTGTATCCATGCTACATAGCATGCAGTTCTGGCTCTCTGTAATGCCCATGTCACCCTAAGACAAAACAATCATTTTTATTTTGTTGCTTTCTCAAGTCAGAGTGTTGGAAATACAGGGTACTGCAGACCTCAGCATGAGAATTTTAAAGCATCAGAGGGTGTTTGATGTGCCCTCTTTTCAGAAGGGTCCTGAGGGCAGGCAGGAGTGTTTTCAGGCAGACTACTTGTGGAAAGTGTGTTAGAGGACTGTGCAGGGCAAAGAAAGCAAATTTGATATTGTCATGTCTTTACAAATAATCCCTGGACAAAGCTCTGCTCAGAACCATACACAGGTATTCTTTAGGAAATAATTAATTGGTTTAGAGAGATCTGTGTAGTAATGAAAGTTAGGGAACGAGGATATGAGGAGTAAACTCGGCAACAAAGCTATTTAGCTTACATAAACGTGTTTGTTGAGTATGGTTTAAGGCATTATTCTTCACTCCTTATCTTATGAAGTTGTATTCCATAGTTTTCTCATTTGTAGATTGGTTGCAAAGCATAGTTCCACATGTATCAAATTGTTTTACCATGCAGATAAGGCAAGAATGTATTTTGTCCTGGCTATCTCTGAGTAGTGATATTTAATGATCTGACAACCTTGTTCAAATGAAGAATCCATTACTTTAACAGCAGATACAAAATTCCAGAGAAAAATAATATTTTAAACAAAAAGTGATCTATGTGTGGGTGTGCCTCACTCAGCATTTATTATCCTTTATGGCAACTCAAAGAGTTTAAGATACTTCTTCCTACTCCAGTGTGTCAGCCTGGTTCTTTTGAAGAATGTGCATTCTCTGCAGAAAAAGCAGTCATTAATCCCAGCATAACTCTTGCATACAACTCCTGCACAGATTTAAAATAAGTTTGTGAGGCTGGTATTAAGAAGAATTAGGTTCATAATTTCACCGTTGTCCCTTACAAATCTTTAGCTGCTTACTTTTGTATGCTTGATCTTGAATCATTCCTTTTCCTTTCACTTAGGTAATTTAATACAGCAGAACTTTAATGTGACAGTTCAATAGACATAGATACATATGATATGTATCTATTATGCATATATAAAAACTGGTTGGTTTTTATTACTTGCCAAAAGGAATTTTTGATTAAATTTTGAGGTTCTTATTGAGATTGAGTGTGGGCAAAGATACCTTAAACATGTGTTTTCTACTTCATTTTAAGAATCATACCAAGGGCAAAGTGAATCTTCTATTAGAATATTTCTGACTGCATGTACTTGAGCAGTACATACTCATCTCTTCTGCTCAGTGTCTAAAGACACTCTCTGTAACCAAAGTTGTCAGATATGATAAAAAAAGATGAAAATAACAAAAGTAAAAGATGGCAAAAGTCATTCCTATGGGAACCAATCTCCCAAGTGCCATGCGTTCTTCTAGTCCATCAGACATACTTGAGTTAAAAGGGCAATGTCCTTCATCAGTTTGTCTGTCCAGCATCATTCCAGTGTTGCAGTTCAGAAGAAAACTTTGTAGTCTTATATACTGCTCTAATTGGATGTAGATTTGGGATGATGTAGAGATACATTCCTGAATGGAGAAATGTGTACTCAGTAATATCTATTGAAGGCTTCCTTAGAAAAAGAAGAAAGATTAAGACCTGGGATTTACTCTAAAAATGTTGGGTTTTTTTTAGACTAATAGAATCATTCAGGTTGGAAAAGATCTCCAAAACTGCAGAGTCCAATATTAGACTGAACACCACCATGGCAACTAGTCCATAGCACTAAGTACCAAATCTTGGGGTTTCCTGAATGCTTCTATGGATGATGATTCCACCACTTCCCTGTACAGCCCATTCCAATGCTTAACCTCTCTCTCAATGAAGAAATTCTTCTTGATGTCCAGCTTGAACCTCCTCTGGTAAACCTTAAGCCTATGTCCTCTTGTCCTGTCTCTGGTGCCTGGGAGAAGAGGCCAACCCCCACCTGGCTACATCGTCCTTTCAGGGAGTTGTAGAGAGAAATAATGTCTCCCCTGAGTCTCCTCTTCTCAAGGCTTAACAGACACATCTCCCTCGGCTACTCCTCAGAGGACTCACTCTCTAAAGCCTTTTCTGGAGAAGCTCCAGCACCTCAAGGTCTTTTTGGAATTGAGGGGCCCAGAACTGCAAACATTGCAATACTCAGTGCGTGACCAGCGTCAAGTGCAGAGGAACAATCACTTCCCTGGTCCTGCTAGCCACATTATGTTTTACATAGGTCAGGATTTCTTTGGCCTTCTCAGCCACCTGGTCACACTGCTGGCTCATAACCAGCCAGTTCTAATTTGGTGTCTATTTTATTTTCAGTATATAAGTATTTGTAATGAATTTGATTATTCATGAAAAATTTTTGAGAATTTAGAAAAAATAAGAGTTCTACCAGTCTACAGGAAAATACCAAAAAGGTTGAAAAGCATTGTTAATTTCAACATTGCACAGTTAAAAATATTCTATCCTGAGACAAAAAATGACCCAAAACACTGAATTTTATTTTTCTTCTTCTAGACACTTCTTTTCCATTATTTTTCTTCTCACTGAGAACCATCCTTTCTTCTTCCTCAGAGAAGCTTCTTGGTCTTACTTCCTGCTAGCTACAAAAGTCAAAAGCAATGAGTACTTTGAAGTTTTATATATTGGTTTCAAGCTCTACAGATCCAATAAATTAATGAGTACTATGGATCTCCTCTCTTTGACTTACTGCTTAGGGCCAGCTTCAGACACTAAAAATGGTTTTGCTTCCTAACTGGAAAGATCCTTTTAAAACCAAAAAGAATAGAAAAATGATAAGTCTGAACCTTTCAAGTACATGACAAACTTTTCAATTGACATCAGCAAAGGCCAGGTTCACCCTCCATTCTTTGTGAGGCTTGAACAAAGCATGAAGATAACAAGCTACAGGAAACAGTCCTGGGATGCTTTCTTGCTTCTATTTGTTACCCATACTTTCCCACACCTCAGCTGGGAAGTTGTAACTATAATTGCTATGCTTTCTTATCCATAAAATATCTGTAGGGAAAATGCTGATTCAGTAGTGCTTTAACACTTATGAATGTCTCTCTCCTACTGACTTAGAATTTTTATAGGTTCTTCATTGTGACTTGGAATTTGAACAGATGTGGAGAAAGAACAATACATCATTACTGCATTCTGAGGGATTTTCACGTAATTGCATTCATAGATGTTTAACTAGGTGGCTTTTTATTTTCCTTAAAAAATAAAAAGAAGAAAAAAGATACTGTGAAATGTAAGCATAGAAAATATGTCATATCTGTACTGATCTATCTCATATATCTATTCTTCCTGCCAATAAAACTGGAGTCTTATATATATATATATATATTTTCTTTCAAGGGGATTGTAGAGGTTCTACACCCAGCACATAAGATAAATAAAACAGGGTGAAAGTCATCTTTAGACTAAGTATACCTGAACTCAGGAGAGTTACATCTGTCCTTATCACAAGGTTTAAACACAAAAGGAAATTATAATTAAAGAACTGTAAATATACATAGTACTTTAATCACAAATAGTAAGTCAAGGTTACCTTCTCCAGTCAATCTTTCATGTATCAGGAGAGCTAGTTACAAAAGTGACAGTTTCCTCTATAGCTGACTAAAGGCAGAACAAAACTATTAATTCCCACTGTTTATTCCTGGTCCTAATCTCCTTTAAAATCAAATCTCCTTAGTGGAAAGAGGAGATCTTTAAAAGATTTCATACATTTACAAGAGAAAGAGATGCACTATATTTGGATATATAGAATCATGTCTAGTTTTACATGTTTCTGAGAACTGCAACATTACAACTGAATTAGGACTGAATGGTGTCTGGAAAAAAAAAACTATAGATTTGTTATAGCAAGATTATAAAAGCAGAATGGGAAATTTATTTGTCTATAACATATTCAATAAAGCTGTACAATTAAGAGTATATTTTGAAGTGCTATGAACTGAAATGCCAAAACAGCATGTTGGTTTTTTAAGTATGTTCAGTCGAGTGTTAAGTTTATTAATATGTTTTCAGAGTTTTTCCATGATTAACAGAGGCATATTCACTATGCTCTTCTTGTCTATTTCAGATGTATATTCTTATTATGTAGCCATCTAAAATAGCCTATTGCCATTTTATTCTGTCTGAATATATAGCACTGAATGACCAAATCTTCCATTAGATATACCTGAGCAACTCCCTTAAAGTCAGTAAGAGTGATGTGTGAAAGAAGTTGAGGGCAGCCTAAAGGCTCTTCCTTGAAATTCTTATAAAAAGTTAAGATTAAAGTTGTTGAACTCAATGAGACTTCTGTAGTGTATAAAAATGATTGTATGATGCAAGACTTGACAATTCTTTTTATTTCATCAGAATCCTTACAGTCAGAATTTGGTAATGTTTATGAAGGTTAAACAGAATTTTAAGTAGTTAACCAGCTGTAAGTTTAAAAAAAAAATGGCTTTGTGGGAGTTAGTTGCTTCTTCTAGCACTGAGAGGATACACATGAAAATCTAATCCCATGTCTCCGGAAATATATGTCTTTCTGCTTATAGTGAGTATTGAGATGAGGAGCTACTGTACGTCTTTTATTTGATATCAAATCACCGTGATTGGGAGAAACGATGGAATACAGCTATTTTTACTCTTGTTTTCCACTGAAGTACTTCAGTTGTCCTTCACTTACACCCTCTCATCACACCCACAGCACACATCCATTGTATAATGATTTATTGTTTAATTGTTCATTTAACAAAGAATTTATGTCAAGAAGTTTAATTTATCAGTTGTGTAGGATTTTATCCCTCCTCCTCCCTTCTTTAAAGTAGGACTTGGTGCTTCTTGTGCAGTGATGTGAAGGTAAAATCTGAAGTGTTGTTTTATGTATTTCCTTAGGCTCTCTTTCGCATCAAGATTTTATTTATTTTTTTTTTTTAATTATTAGAACCATCATCCTTTAAAAGGCTCTGTGGTAGAATACTTTTACCTCTTTTCCTGTGGAAGAAAGCCAAATTGTGGCACATAAGGATTAGTTTAACTTTCATTGTTCAAGAAGGATCTAAAGGACTGTAGTCAGATTAATATGAAATAAAAAATGTGAACTAGGTACCAAATAGAAGGATAATAAATCTAAATATAATCCTAAATGTCAAATTCTTGCATATGTGTATGCTCTGTTCTTCTTGAGGGATTTTAGTTGTGAGGTTTTTGTTTACTTAGGTTGTAGGGAAAAGAAGTAATGTGGAAATATATGGGAATAATGTTAAAACATTCTGGACTTGAAAGTTTCAAGCAAAAGAAAAAAAAGCAAGTTTATTTAAAAAGCAGCTCAAACAAAAACTGTTTAAAATTTCCTACAGCATTTCACAAACTTTGCTCTGGTCCTCTTGCTTTCAATTTATCATCTAAACATATACTTTTTTTCTCATATCCAGCTGTTGAGAGAAAAAAGATCACAGTAGTTCACTTAGTAGGTTTGTAAGGGTGTTTTTTCTTTCCTCAAGCTATCAACACCTCACTGTATTGTTCAGCATTTCAAACACAAATTTTGCTTCCTCTGCTGTTCTGTTACATTTCTCACACATTCTCACTGATTTGCTCTTTCAAGCTCTCAGTTCTCAAGAATTCTGAAGTGTCTTGCCCAGAAATATGGGGCTGCACCAAACGTTTTCCACTGCTTAAGATGAGTAACTGAAGGTGTCCTAATTTATTTGTATAAAACTAAGTAGTGATCATGGTTCTGTTGCCCTAAATTTTGTGTGTTACTATGGTTTTTGAGGACTGGTTTGTTTTGGTTTGCTTGTTTTTGTTTTTTAAATACTGCTGAGTTGTGCAGTGAATGTAGTCAGTCATAAATGGAATAGAATATTTTTACTGTTGCTTGTGAACAAATGTGTCCTCTACCATATAATCATGCAGGAATAAATAAATTATTTACACAAAAGTAGTCCTGCAGCATGGATCATGCATGTGTAATTTGGGACTGTGTCCCTGTGGAGCAGACTGGCTCTGTGTACTCCACCCAGTGTTGACCTATGGGTTTCCGTAGATCCCCATTTGGTTCTCCTGTACAAGGCATTAGTAACAGCTCAGGACATTTTGAACTGATCTGAAGGTTGTGTTGCAAACCATCAAAGAGGGGCTTTGTAGCATGAAACAAAGAATGGATGTTGAGTTTCAGGTTGAGCATACCTGGTCCTCAAGACTGCTGAGGCTGTTTTAGGATACCAGTGTAAGTCTGGTGGAGAAGTGCTGGTAGGGAGCAGCAAAGGCCACCACTGTGGTGACATTCATCTTAATTTTAGAAAGGGACCCTGACATGAACTGCTCTGTGTGCTTGCAAATTCGTGGTCCTTGCCAGTGAGTTCTTTGCCCTGCACCTGCCCCACCACCCCCAAACACACACTTGTGTTTTTTAGAAACAATAATCTTTTTCTCCAGTCTCTCACAGAGCTGTGCTGGGATTGAGTCCTGCTGAGAGCTGGTTAGAATGCTGCATACGCTTCTGCTGTTGCGATGGCTCATGCTGCAGTTTGCTCCCAAATCTCATTTATTTAACAGTACAAATACACTCTGTTTATTTCTCCTTATCTGTGTATTCTTATGGCAATGCTGAGCAGTTGCATCACTATTATTATGTCTGATCCAATCTTCGGCATTTTAGTGACTTCTTTCAACATTCTATATGAAGATATATCTATAAATACATACACACGCACAAGTACCCAGATAAAACTGTTTTCAATATTTTCAGATATCTTTCAGGGAAATAAAAATAGACTCATTCTCAGCATTAAGGACTATACCACCATTTCTTTGCACTAATTGTATTTTTCCTTTCACATAACATTTCCCCCATCAGCTCCCAAAACTTTTGAAGTACTCACCCAACCCTGGAATATTTGTTTGGACTGCTTCATGACTTCGGTCATCAGGTTTTATAAACCATAAAGAGACTTTATAAACCACAAAGGAAACTACAGTGGTGAAAAGAGCCTTAATGCTCTAACAATTTTTCCTTTATAAGCAATGTCCTGACTGCACTGTGGATGCCAAAAAACATCACATACTTCTTTTTCTTAATCTCTTTAGTAGGCCCTAAATTTTAGTTGTGATTTATAGCCTCTCAGTAACTAGTTTCTAGTTTCATACTCAGCAGTATCACAGTCCTCAAGTTGCTGACATGTCCAGCAAGCTGTTTAGGTGAAAATTGTGGCACCTGGCTGGTTTCCAAGCATGTCTGGACCTCCATTACTCTGGAATCCCAGCACCCAGTTATTTTAAACCAAAGCAACTTTTCCAAAACACTGAAAAAATAATAACAAAGAAAAAGAAAGAAAAGAATGAGCTAACTTAAGAAAATTAAAAATCCCCAACCTAGTGACCTCTTAAATATATTGGCCAGTGTTTGGGGTACTGGTAATTAAAGTGGTACGGATACCTTCTATCCTTGTATAGTTTCATCAAAATCAAAGCTGACTTGAAGAAAAACACGTGTGACCAATCTGTTTTCTGAAAATCCAACTCTACCATTCATTATTTTGACCTTTCTATTTTTAGCATTAATGTAACTTAGAAATAAACCAGTGATTTTTAAATAGTACATTACAACTCCATTACAGGGAGAACAAACACTAAGGAAAAATTCCTTTTTCTCATTACTGCTTTTTGATATCCTTCACCAGATCAGGGCCTAAAGTTGAAATCTAAAACTGATTACCCAGAAGCGCAATCCGTGTACCTTTAGTTTCCTTGAAAGAGATGGTATGTGTAAAAAAGCTTATTATTTACTGAACATTTACTTTATTGCTTCATTTTTTAAACATCTCTACCCACGTGGCTTTAGGAAAACCCTTCACCCAGGAGTTTTCTATTTCTATGAAATTACCGTAAGCATCCTAACTTGTTCCCCAAACAGACAACTCTGTAGCATAGATAAGTGGAGCTATTTGACAGAAATCCTACTCCTTCAGTTTGTTAAAGCCTTAAACTTATCATTGAAAAATGTTGTTTAATCTGTGAAAAAACACTGATATGAATTTAGCATTCAAATGGCATGAAAAATCTCAGCAGAGTAACTGAAAGTGCCAAAAATAATACACAGTTTTAACCTTATTTTAAAGATATGTGTATGTAGTTTACTTAGCTGATGGCAACCAAATTGTGATTAATATTTACTGGCAGCAGTTGCATCAGCCTCAATGAAACTGCTTTTTTACCACCAAATCTAGAAATCTTAGTGGCTTCTTACAAGGACAAATTAAATAGTTTTTTGTTTTTAAGTCTTCACCTCCCAAATGCCGCAGTATCAGGCATTGTCTGCCTCTTGAGTCCATTATTCTATACTGCAACACCATCTTTCCCATAGGTGAACAAACTGGATCAGTAAGTGAAAAGTGCAGCTTCTGGTTTCTTCTTGCAAGTCTCTCCCTCTTTTTGTTTTCTTTTTTTGGAGGGTTGCCTGTATTTGATTTTCTTGTTGGTTTTATTTTTTTCCTTAACCATACCCTTTTAATTAAGTAATTTCTCTGGAAAAGTAACTACATTAAAAGACTTCTCATGCCAANTTTTTTTGTGAACTTGCACCACAGAAATCAGCAGTCACTAGAGATTATAGGATTTGTAAAAGTCAAAAGCACAAACTCAAGAATTGCATGAATGACCTTGTTGCATGGTATGGTTGTTTGAAAGTTTGCCTGTGGGCCGTTGTTTATTTTTCGCAAGAAGTACAGAAAAATTACTTACTGTCTTGTGAAATAATAGTCTCAAATGCTAGCATATAAACTCAAATATATGGTCAGGAGGTTCAGATAAGTAAAGCTCTGCTCTGACAACCAATAAATACAAATATTGTAAACTTCTGTTTTATTTCTAAATATCAGCATGAATCTTGTTAGAGATTCAACCCTAACTGTTCTCCTGAAATTAGTCAAACTAAATCTTTCATGTAGAAATCATCTCTGACTGCAGGGAGTTTACTTTATTACTTTGGAACAAGGCATAATGAAAATAGATTTTTTTTTCCTATGAAATTGAAGTTATAACAAAATGGTTAAGGCTGTGAGGTGTGGCAAATCCTGAACTATGTTTCTCCAAGATTGGGATCGCATGTGGGGCAGCAGCAGACTTCTGCATGGCCGTTTGCATTAGATGAATACTGCTCGAGGGCATGGCAGTGGAATTGGCTTCCATCGCTTACACAGTTACATAATGCACTTGGAATGGAAAAAGGATGCTTCTCCATTTGAGAATCCAGAAAGCCGTGTCCCTTACTGAACCCACTGTTTAATATGCAGGAGAGAGCACTGGAGGGGGAAGGCAGGGAGAGAGTGAGCTGCAACATAGGACTCTTACACAGCTTCAGAGCAGTTTGGGCGTTTGTTGTTTCATGGGGTTTTGTTACTTAGTTTTCTTTTTTTTGTTTTTTTCTTCCTATCTGTGCCTGAGCATACTAATTGCTTCTTTTGCTCTTGTTAGTTCTGTTAGTTCTTCAAACGCTGTACTGTGCACAACGCCTTACACTGAGGGGGAAAGTGTGAAGGTCAGCTGGTAGTATGGCATCTCTTTAGTGAGAAGGTTTTACCCTCTAGTATTCTTTACACATGGTCTTTTCACTTATAGCAGTACTTTGTATTTGATTTTTTACTTGAATGGATGGTCTGTTTCCGAGGGACATTGTTTCTTTTTGTTGCTTTGTTAGGCAGTCTTTTTTTTCTTTCTTCACTGTGTTTGTGTAGGTCATGTGAATTATGGCCAGAAGCTTTCCTTGGAAGCTTCAGCTTGAATTTATTTGAATGAGGGGCCCAGGTACTGTTCTGTAAGAGTCCCTTTATGAAAGTCCCATTGTTGAAATTTTGGAACAGGGAAGAATGTATTAGTGCAGCCCTGAAAGTGACTGCAAAAATGATAGTATGGCACTATGTACTTGTTTCCTTTACTCTTTCTCAGATTGGCTCACTTACCAGCCAGGAAAAAAAGAATTTTTCCAAATGCCAGGTCAACAAAATCACCCTAAAACCAGACAGGCAAGCTAATATGTGTTTTCTGGTGATATTGGGGCTTGCAACCTACAGTAATTTCACAATTAAAAGCCGCACCATTTTGACTAAAGTTTTGGTCTGAACATGGAAGTGCAGCTTGTATTCTGGAGCGGCCAATATATGAAAAAATGTTCAGAAATTTGCCAACCAGAAATGCGAGCATGCAGCAGCCATGAGCTGAACCGAGCCTGCCACCCCCGGCGGCCACGGGGGAGCGGGGCCGGGGCCGGCGGTGGCAGGGGAGCTGGGCTGGGGCTGTTCCCCAGAGGCGGAGGAAGGAGCTGAGCCGGGCAAGGGCAGCTCCCCGGTGGCGGTGGGTGATCCAGGCTGAGCCCACAGCGCCCCGAGCCTAGCCAGTAAACACCGTGTTCACGCAATTCTGTTACTAATTGGCAACTTTTTGAAAGTTGCATGCAGATCCTCACTGTGAATGAAAGTGCAGTTTATAATCCGGTGCGGCTTATATATGGAGGAAGAACAAAACGTTGCCGACACCCTGGAAGTGCGGTTTATAATCAGGTACGTCTTGTAATCGTGAAATTACTGTAATTAAAACCTTCATTGCTGTTTGAATTTGAAAATAAATCAAGCTCATTTGCTTATATGTGAACAATAAGAGCAGCAAATTCACTCTTCCACAGTAAAAGATGAGTATGAGAAATAATCAATAATAAGATCCAAGTTTATCTTTGTCATTGGGCTGACCTTTTATCCATTTACAGTTGATGTTCCTGGTGTGCCTTGTAAAAGAATTTGAATTCACAAGACAGACATAAAACCTGATGACTGTTGGGTATTGAAGAAGACCAAGCATTTGCACTTATTATTTTGATCTATTAGCTGTCAATGGTATACAAGTGTCTTGAATAGCTATAGGTACATCTCATAATAGTAGATATAAAGAATGCTTGTAAATGTTCTGCCTATAAACCACCTGGTGTACCACAGCTGCATCAAGGCATTATGATCTGGATGATACAAAATCATGAATGTTTTGAGAGTGAATGCAAATAATGTACTTTAGAAAGCAAATTTGTACATAATTTCTTATGGTTTATTTTGTTGATATGATAATAATATTGCCAAGTTTGAGGTATGTTTTCTCTTACTTTAATATTTGGTATTGTCATAGGTATTTTGCAAGATTAAATAAAACCATGATATTGATTTGAAGTTCTAGGAATGAAGAATTTTATGTAGGTGAATTTTGCATATTACATTTTTTTGCAGCATGTCAGTATTAATAGGAACTCTAGTTTATAACAACAAGTGTGTGCTATAACAACATCTGTGTGCTATCCAGTAAGAATATTTAATAAAACAAAAATCCAGGACAAACAACAAAATTACAAATAATTACACCTTTTGAATACTAAAATTACTGAAACAGATATTAATGATTAAATCAAATTGTAGTGGCGTTTACAGTTTCTCAGTACAAAGTGTGATAAAAAAATCTGCCTTCATTTGTAAAGAGTCAAAATGCTGGATTTTTTTTCACCTCAAAATGTAGTTTTGGCATATTTAATATGAAGTAGCTGGACTTCTGATTTACTATTGTAACTCTACTTGCCCTGAGTTTTCAGTCCAGTTTTGATCTTGAGAGATAAAGTTTATTCTCAGATGATGCAGTTTTCATATATGTAGTAAAAAAAAAGATGATTCATTTATTGTATCTCTTGCTAAACAGATAATGACTCAGTATTAGAAACAGGCTGACAGAAAACATCCTTTATATGGTTCCAACATTATGTTAGTAACCCAAATTTATTATCAACTATCCATCCAGATTTATCTTTCTTCCCCTCTGCCTGTAACATTTGGATTTGAAATAAAGTTTGCTTTTGCAATAGCTGGCCTATGTAACAAAATGCTGTGAACAGGTATGTAATCATAAATATTTATGCTTTCCTTTATGCAGAAATACTTGTGTGTTAAAATTGTGTAAGGGTTATTTACTGATTTTATATCATCATATTAATAATTAAATGATTCATAAAACATATGCACATTTGTTAACACTGTAGTTTTATACCAATATATATCCCTCTGTACAACCATCTGGCATTAATTAGTAATAGGTAAATTACTGTAATTTTAGTACAAAAGAAATAAATATGCCAACTCTGGACTGCATAATATTACTGTATCTACTTACCTTTCTCTGCATATTTCAAACACAGAGCTATACTAGATGTAACAAGCTTGATTTTTATCAGTATTTTGTTTTCTTAACATAGATGTAATAACTGATTTGATTGTACTATACATATATATTTATATTTAATCGATGAATTCTTAGACACACATATGTATGAACTAGCAAAACATTCCTTGTGTAGATATATATAAAGATACAGGTATGGAGATATATTCACATATACACCTACACAGACATATACATAAAGCAATGCATATATGCAGTAACTCTAAGAATAATCCTTATATCACCTCAGAAGCAGTTGGATTTTTTTGTCTTTGAAAAACCTCTATTGTTAAAAAGCCATCATCATGGTGGCAAACGAGAAGGACATATTAAGTAAGCAAAGGACTGAGAACTGGGACAGAGGGAGATGAAAAGGTTTGCCAGTTATTACAGAAGAAGTCTTTGGCAATTGGGAAAGTGGACTTAGATCTTTTCTGTTTGAATAAAAAGTTCAATTCCACAATTTTGGTGCTTATTTCCTTCACATATAAAAAGAATTCACCAAAATTAATTCAGTTCATTATGTTTCAAATGGGTAATAAATAGATGGAGTTTCCAATTAATTGAATTAGATTAAATCTTGAGATGGGAGTGCTTGTTTCTTGGAAGCTTATTCATCTACTCTTCACCAAAAAAAAGTAAACAAACAAACAAACAAACAAACAAAACCCCAAAAAACAAATCAAAACAAACAAACAAAAAAACCCAAAAAAACCCAAAAAACAAACCCACCAACAACAAAAAAACAAACAAAAAACAACAAAACAAAATAAAACAAAACACAAAAAAATCCCGACCAGAACCAAGATCCTTAAATCAACCAAACAACAGTTTTCAGTGAAAAATACCCTGTATTCAATTTTTTAAATATACCTTGTTCAGAAATGGGAAACAGATCAATCAATAGCAGAGACCAGCCCTGATGTGCAGTACCATTGATGGCCCTTTGAGTTCACGAGTCTCTTTTAAGCAGAGATGCAACCCAAGACAATGACCATATATGCAAAAAGAAAATGATGATTTGTCTGAATCAGAACTTTATTTAGCCAGCTGTTGACAGTTGGCATTGGCTACAGTGAGATGGCCTGGCAGGATCATGCAGCAGCTCAGCTTCTGGTTACAGGGGAATGTGAACAAGCAACCTTCATTTGATCCCTCTGTGTTCCTGAAGAATGTATTCATAGCAAGATTTGGTAGCCGTGGGGAAAAAAAAATTAAAGTGTTTTGTTTTGAGGGGAAATACACCTTGCATCCAAACCAAGAAGAATCTCTAGTTTTCCAACTTATTTCAGCCCATCTATTTTTATAACCTTTCAAGTCCTCTTTGAGTTCTAACTTTATTCTGAAAAAATAACAATATTTTCTTTTGATGGTATTTTCTTCAAGATATTTTTAGCATTCAATTTTTCATAAAACTGTCTTATTTTGGGTGGGGGCTGTTTATTAGGTGTATTTGGTTTGGGTTTTTTTCAAATAATACAATATAACACCCTTAAAATTAAATAGCATTAATATGATATAATGTGTTTCATGATTGTTTACAGAAGGGTTATTTAAAGTTTATTTACAAACAGTTCTTTCCCTCCATATCATAAACTCTCTATATTAATAGATTTGGCATTTTTAGCTATGCAATAGATACACGCATGTGCTAATATTTTATCTCCATAAATGTATGTATTGTGTCCTCTAAACGGAATGGGACTTTTCTAGTGTATAGCCTCAGTGGTGCAAGAGCTTATAATTTTTTGTAAATATGGGTTTAATTAACCTTTTAATTATTTTTATCAATATTGTTATAAATTAATGAATTCTTACTACTTTTTCTCAGACAAAACTACAAAATATGAAAGAACTTGATCTGTTAGCTTGTAAGATCAGAAGAGTAGAAAAAGTCTGTTCAGACATATAGATTTAATTATTTAAATACTTAAATAATAAATATATATGGTTATTTAATAATTAATAATTTTAAAATATTCAATAGGCAATATATTAGTTTTTCATCGCAGTTAGTTGCTTAATCTTCAAGATGTAATCACCTAATCTGTCTCTAATTATTTCCCTCATATGGTTTCACCAGGGGAAAGCAAATTAATCTTGGATATTTAATGTCATTTTGCAGTCTTAATTCCCTCCTACTGAGCATATATTATATACATAAGGACAGTGAATTACTGTGTTTCTGGGTTATTGTTTTACCTGCTTCTTTACCAGCTTCTGAGAGAAACAGTAGAATTTTGTAATATTTCAAATCTAAAAAAATAATTTTATTTTTATTAGTAATGTTTTGTGCTCTGTCTGTCTGAATTTACAGATAAAATTTTTCATTTTTCTGTCATTCCTATTTCTGTTTGTCCATATGTCACATTGGCATTATCTTTAGGGCATCTGTAAAAAACTATTTTATAGTAATTCTTCATATTTTTATTTTAGTAGAATAAAAGTAGTCCAAGTGACTACCACAGGCTATCCTTACCGAATATTTTTCAGCACTCATACATAATCCTGGACAGTGAGCTCCTGGCAAAGAACAGAAACCACGTGAACTTAATGGAATCAGAGACAGCAAAGCATGCTTGTGTGTCCTCACATGCATAACCAGTGTTCTTTGCTTTCCTGGAAGCCCCAAGTCAAAATAACTCAATATGCTAAGGAAAAGAACAAAAGAGAGTTGGTTGAACATAAATATGGCTCGTATCTAGAAAGCCTGAGAGGCTCACTTGTTCCTAGCTGATATAACAAATATGTTTTCTGAATGTCCAGGCTAGCTGTGTGCTTCCCAGACAATTATGCACATACTGCAGGACTGGAAGCAAGAGTATTTGTATGCATGCTGTGGTCTTGTTGGCAAGGCTGGACTCTTAAAATGTGTTTCTACCCAGTACATGATGAATTATTCTGCAGACTAATTCTGTTGTTTATAGGTTGCTGTAGGCCACTCAAGAAGTCATGAGCGTGGTCATTCAAATAAAGAACGCTTATAAATTCTGGTTTTGAAGAATACATATAAACTTCTTGCCATGCAACACTAGCTTGAATCACCCAATCTGAATAATAATGTCTGTGCCAGGTGTTGTTGAATACATTGTTTGTTTTTTTTTTTTAAGTGGAAAAGTAGTGGAACATTATTGTACCTGACTGTCCTGTGACCACCGATGCTCTTCAAATATCGTTCCCATAACAATAGAAATTATATAAATTTCTGGATCCTGGAGAAATCTTAAAACACAACATAGTTGCAGTTTAAAGAAATCATGTGTGGTGAAAATTGTTGTCTCTTGTGGAAGACGACAAAGTTTTGAACTTCTCATATCTTCATCATTTAATGCAATTAGATCTTCAAAATTCTGGAAGATTTCTGTTTGTTATTTTAATTTTTAATGCTGTAAATATATGATCTTAAATTCTAAATTATTGAGTACTCTGTTTAGTCTAGAATGATTACTTGTGAGTAATAATGCCCTGACAAGCGTGGAAGTCCTGGCAAACCCTTGATTAAAGTTGGATGAAGATTGTGGCTGTTAAACAAGGCTTTACTTAAAATAGGAGTCCCTCTGAATGTGACTGTGATGCCAGTAAGATGCAGGGGTGTCTTGTGCCTGGGCAGGAGTGGGTGCTGTGAATTTTAAAATAGAAGCACAACACTTCAAGAGAAAATTTGAAGCATGTTTATCAAAGCCTCTGTTAATAAGCTTGGAGTTAGGCTTGGTCTGTAAATAAATTGTGAATGAAATTTTATTCTAATGTGGATAAAAAGGGTTTTTGTCTGACATGGAATCAGTTGTAATTTCAAATCCAACTTTTAAAAAACCTTTTCAGCCCATTATTTCTAACCACCTTTTGAATCGTTACGTATTTTCTACAGAGCAAGGAACACTTACACAGCAAGAATAGAGATGGAAGCAAATAAACAGGCCATCCAGAAAGTACCTATGCTGCTATCCCAGCAGGATCTCAATAATGGTATTTGAATTCAGTGATTGAAGTAGTGAGATCTCCTAGCAAGGAACTCATATGCACTTAGTGATTCACTTTAAAAAATCCATTTGTAATAAATTATTTCATGGCATCCTTTAATTATTTATGATACCAAATGGTCATTCAACATTCTGACTCATGGCTTGATTCACTTAGATAAACACAGCTATTCACTGCATGGCTTTCAAAGGTACTAGGCATTTTTTACTGGTTTGAAATGTCTTTAAAATTGCAAGCAGAGGCTAAAATTGATTACCTGTTCTAAAATCTAAGCCATAATTTGCAACTGTGGTATTGCCTGTATCATATATCTGTATGTACATGGGAGTGTGTTGTGTTTAGAATAAGCTTGCTTTAAATAAGTACATAAATATTTTAATACACTTCTGAGGGTTTTTTGTTTGTTTTCTAATTTTCCTTAAACATATGTAATTGATTTAAATTCTGTACCAGGATTAAAATATAAAACAATACATCAATGACAAACTCTGTACTGCAAGTCTAACTAGTGGGGTTGCATCTCAGGTATTTACCTCCTCTTGGGAATTAAGCTATGGAGAGCTACTAGGACAATCTTCTGCAGTAGGTAATAAATCCACCAGTAAGTTGTGGTCTGTTTGGAGGAAATTTTGCATTCAGGATGGAAATGAACCTGCTTGCAAAAACTCGAGCGCATACTGGGATAGACAGCTTTGAGGTGAAGAAATCCTATTTTTCTGTTTTGTAGAAAACTAGCTGGCATATTAGAGTCTTCAAATATGACACTGACAATAGAGATGAGCATCTGGTAGCATTTGATAATGGTCTACCACTGGAAATAAGGTAATAAATTTCCCCATAATGGTTCACTGCCAACAGTGCTCATTTATGAGTGAAACAAGATGACCATTTATTTTCCCAGTTGGGCAATGTTGCAGATTTGTGTTCTGTTCCTTTTGGTGAAGATCTGAAAGGGCTATTAAAGATATATTATTGCAAACTAAGTGCATTGCTTTCAAATGCTCTGTGTGACAATTCCTTGTTGTAATTAGGTTTTAATGTTGAACGCTTTGCAGATATATTCACGTAGAAATATATCTGAATGTGCAGAATCCAGCTCTTTCCTCCTTACTACAAATACATGCTTTCTGCATTCAAAGAGTAAAAGCATAATTTTTTTCTTGGAGGCTGGGGGAAGTCTGTGAATTGTGCTATTTTAACAATGCAAAAATCAGCTTAAAGCTGATTCATATGCACTTAAAACAGCCTTTGTTTCTGCCACCCCTGAAATAGAAAATGCTCTAGGGTCTGGATTCACAACCAAGCTTATCCAAGGGAATTTTTCATACTTGCTGAAGTATGCATATTTAGGAACTATTCTTAATTATGAATCCTATGTTGGTTTTTTGTTTTGCTTTCATCAGCTGTGGTGTGTTTCTGAGAATAGCAGAAATTCTGTGCTGTTTGGGTAAATATCTAATGTTAATCTAGGCTGGGATCTTGTGCCTTTTGACTTCTGGTATAACTGCTGGAGAATAGAGGCACACTCCTAAACTGCAGGAGTAGCTGGGTTAGCACTCAGCTTCCTTGTGTTGTCATAAGATTATGACAGCTTTGTTAAAAGCTTTCTGCTCTTGTCTCATTGCTAGTGTGTCGAGAGGAGAAGCTAGGTAACTCCAGTTTTCTGTAAGAACATCTGTGCTGAAGTGCCAGCCAGGACTGAGACAGTGTGTGAGAAAAGACTAGCAAGTAGCGCCCGTTTGTCAGTGTAGTAGTCTGGATTTGATGATTTAGAAGATCACTTCTGCTGTGCTTTTCTTGTTAAGATGCTGAGCAGACGTCTGGGGACGTTTTATGCTCACTGAGAGTGTAACATACTTTGCTGAACAAAGTTACAGTGTATGCTGCTCCTGCTTTTTCTGTTTAAAAGATTTTTTTCTTTTTTTATTTTTTTTTAAAGCCTTTATACGTGGGGAGGGTGAAGGGTGAAGGACAGTAAGCTTGTTCATGATAAATGAGTTGCTGCAGCAAAAGGCATTGTATTGCTTACTGTGTGTACTTGTTGTTAAGGAGAAATACAGTTGTAACAGCATTTCAGTTTCTGCATTACATGCATTTAAGTGCCTGTCCACTAAGGATGCCTGCTTCCACTGATTCAAGTAGGGAAGTTGGCATATTATTCCCCAGTGAGTGCACTAAACTCTATGTTGGCCTCTATTAAATGCTGCCAGACAGGCAGAACAATATTTGAAACAAGACTGTTTGAACTGAAATGTAATTGGACTCATTTAAAGTCTTACTACAATGAAATCTGACTTCCCCCCTGTAATTTGACTTGTAGAAACCTCTCAAAAAACATTACCTTTTGCCACAGGCTGTAAATTTAAATTCTGCACTAGGTAAGCATAATGAGAAAAGAAAGTTCTGACATGGCTGGAGATCATATCAGGTCTGGCTTGATTAATTATTTCCACACGATCAATCAGCACCTTATTTAGATAACTGGAGGCACTCACTAGTTAATTTGTGAGAGTAGAACAATGAGGGAAAGCATTTATATGGTCAGTCAATACTCCAATTAGTGTTCGAAAGTCAAATCCAGGCTCAAAAATAGCTAGTAGAAGAAAAGGACTGAAATAACATAGCTGCTTCTACAGTTTTAGATTTTCTCTGATTATACTGCAGTGATTCCACTCACCCTCTCCAAAAGTATTTGCCTAGTCTTTCTAATCATCTCTTCCATTATATGCATATAGATATATAGATAGATAGATAAGCTTCTATATACTTTTAAAGCTAGCTAAAATAAATATCAACAGTGCATTCATATACCAGTCCTTAAATTTGCAGCTGTATATCTACTCATTCATCTTCTACCTTAACAGGACTTACTTTCACCTGCAAAACAGACACTAGTTCCACGAAACAAAAAAAATGCACATTGCAAGGCAGAAATCACAGAAAGGATTAATTACTGCTGCATGTACTACCTACTTCAGGGATTAATTTGCCTGAAATATGTGGTGGCCAAATCTGAAGACTGACTCCTGCATTCAAAATAAACTCTCTGGCCACAATGTCATGGAATAATCTGGCAGAGCTTTATGACAAACATTCCCCAAAATCGCATTTCTGTTGTTCCCCATAGCATATAAGCACTGGCAATTGCCAATATATGAAAAAAATAAAAATAATCATTTTAGATAACATTATATTTCTCCATGTTCTGCTTGCAAAAGGAAAGAAGCCAAATTCACAACCTGACATTTCAGTTAAAACATTTTTATCAACATAAGACTGATTTTAAAAGAATCTTTTATGTGAACAAAAAAAAGTTTAGAAAATTTTTATTTTTAAAGGAAAAATTTTGAAATGTGGAAATATTGAAACATGCATAGTATGAGTTAAACAGCTCATTATGTCATAAAAGTATCTATGAAGTAACTTTATCATGGGATTTTATTTTATATTAAGGAAGAAATTTTGGCAGGAAATTTTGGCTTTGTTTTTGATGAAAGAAAAAGGCAGACTTTTTGCATGCACATTTATTTGGTGAAAATATCACTAGTTTTCTTAGATTTTTTAATAAGTTGGAGCACTAACGTATTCTATCATTTTGTATTTGATATCTCTTTTAATCCTTAAAATCATAATTTCTCCATAACATCAAGCAGAGGTTAACTTAGATGAGAAGCCATCACAAAAATCACCAGCACAGTTGCAATTGTCAGGTTTTGCAGAAGTACAAGCATCATATTGGGGGGGAGGGGGAGACTGTGTTGTCTCAAAAGCCCTCAATTCAAAATGAATCTGAGGTACCTAATTTCTAGACTATTGACTTGACTTCCACAGCAATGACTTTTGTTATTGTATGTTTCTGATTTTTCCAGCCTTTCAGAGAGAAAAATTATTTACCTCAAAGTATACATGTAAACATATAAACGGAAATATTTCCATGCTTCATTACTATGAAAATTACATTGGTTTATTACTTGCTTGATACTGCTGCTCAATGGAAATTTTCTCAGTTTCTTGGAAGGTTTTTGAATCAGTTTCTAAATTTCAGCAAGCTGCATGTATGTGATCTAAGATACCAGTTTACAAATCCTTGGTCTTGTATGACCTTATTGAGCATAAGTTAAGTAGGTGATAGGTGGGAATTATTTTGATATTTTTAACATAGATATAATTATTCTAAATTGTGAGTGCAACAAATGTGTCAAGAAATAATTACTCTGCTCATTTAGGTTAAACCAAATCAAAGTGGTTTATCAATTTTTGAGTTCTGTGTAATTAATAGGCCAGTTGGATAAACTATATATCTGGCATCAACACCAGCAATACAACAGATAATGCACGATACTGTACAGGCACAAAGACTGAGTGTACCCCTACACATCTATAAGTGCCCTCCAATAACTCCAGGAGGCTCTAACTGTACACACACAACTATGTGCATATGTGCACATGCAACCTTGTGTCTCCTGGGGTTGCAAGTGTGCTGGCTTTGTGTATGACCTGCACCCATGCTTCTCCCTAGAACCACGGAGGGTGCAAAAGATCCACCGGGCTCACACAGGTGGTCCAAGCGAGGTCCCCAGTATGTGGTCACCTTGTCATGCCATGCCTCAGCTGCAGAGCAGCTTTCAAGCGAGGCAAAGACCCCATTAGAGCCAGAAGGAGGTCAGGATAGTCGTGAGATGACCTGAGGCAGTGTCACATGAGAGTTGGAGCATTGGTCTGTTACTTCTGTGTTCCAAGGTGTCTCCCCCATCACAAAATGTTGTGCCTCCTTATTCTTCCAGTCAAAATTATTCATTTCTCATAAGTCCCTTGCAATTGTCTGATTACTTTTTAATCTAAGTAATAGCAATTTCATGTAAAACTTGTCATTGGCAATTTCTTCTTTAGAGGTCTCTGATTTGGGGCACGTTGTCTCAGAATAGTATATTCCATTTACACACGCTGTTGAAATTCACTCTCATATCCATTGCTATAATCTGTTGTTAGCCTGAGCATGTTAAAAATAGGAACCATTGCAGATTCCTCTATGGCTAATCGTCTAACAACTTTTAAGGATAAGAGCTTCCAAAGAGAGTAGATGAATCTTGGGGAAGGAAGTGTGTTAATAACTGGATTTGGTCTTACACCCTAATACTGACTATCTTTGGTCTATTAGCATGGCTATGCATTGACAAAGAAGCATATGAAAGAAAATTTAGTTAAGCTTCCTCTGACAAAGTAAAAATTTTTTTGCAAAGACAAAAAGTAATTAAAGAGATATGGCAAAATACGAAAAGGTGGTTGTCTTTTAATGCCTGTCATCTATATCGTCTCCAGGCTGATTCTTTTCCAGCAACTCCTGCAAGAACTATAGATGTGGTAATGTATGCCCTTTACACATGGCTGTATGCCAAGCCATAGGATTTTGTTATAATTCTCCTTTCCTGCACCTCTTACCATATTGAATTTGTCCTTGGAATGGACGACATCATTAGGAGTGAAGACTTAATTATAGGCACTTAGAGACAATTTAAGAACTGTTGTTTAATTTACTACAATTTTAAAGTGGAAGCTAGATGGTAGTTTGGAACTTCAGCAGTTTTAAAACACTGACACATAAGATACTTAGTCAAAGGTTTGTGTGGCACAGATTCATTCTCAAGGAGAAATTAAAGCAGTAAGGGTGCTCAGGCTAATTTTTTTAAAGACCAGCGTATATACTGAGGAGTAATCTGATCAAATCTTTTCAATTTAGTGGATTTTTGTAGTTGTTATAACAAGTCCTTTTGACTGGTGTTTATCTTGCCTAGCTTTAGACATTTACAGTATGCACATCTTCACTGGAGATAGTTAATCTTTAAGAGAAAGATGTCCATTTTAAAATATAATTTATTTGTCGATTTTGGCTTACTTCTTTAGGTAGAAATGAATCTTATGCTAAATAAACTTATTTTTCATTCATTACAAGAGGTGTCTAGGATGATTACCTCAGATGTGGATATTTAGTTTTGTTATAATGAATTCCATTCCAGTTGCCTTATAAACCATAAAGCATTTGCTTCTATTCAAAATGCATGTGCATGACGTTTTTGATAGATTTGGTTTTTATATCTGACAGTATCTAATTTAATCTTATTACTTTACCATCTGTAATTCTGGGCTCTCTTTTCTAGTCCATATACACATGAATTTGAAAATACAAATCATCTGTCATACCCCTGAAAACATGGTAAACTCATGGAAACTCTGTTAGCCTATGACAATTTTATATCCCAATTGAGGAGAATTAAATTAGTGTGGTTATTTTTGAAAATTCTTATTGTTGTCATTGTTTTTCTCTTTATAAGAAGATCCTTCTAGGCAGTCAGATATCACCAGGGATTTTGATTACTTTTTCAGTAACTCAAATACATTGCAAGTTCTCAATTTCCCTTCAAATATGAAGTGTAGGGCGGCATAACACAATGTACTTGTTTCTTAAAACAGACTAACATTTCCAGACTGCAGTTGGGTGCTTGTCCATTTAAAATAAGTGAACAACACTTAGCAGTTTTAGGAATATTGTCCCTATAAATGAATGATTTCCAATTCTTTAATATTCAGCACAGTATAATAAAATAAAATCAAATCCCTGTGGATTGGAAATGAAGAGTTGAATTTTAATTGACACACACAACGGCTTCTGTAGGTAAGCTTTGGCTGATAAACATGCTTCAAATTTTTGTCATATTTCACATAATTTTCTCATTTAGTCATTTATTCCTACAAAGAAGGAAAAAAAGGCAATTCTGTTTAGAAGAAATAAATTGCTTAACAGTTGACCTTGCACTAGATTGTTTTTTTTCCGTAAGTGAATGTTACTGATAGTTTGGCACTGGTACAGATTTTGTTTCTAGTTTCCCCTAGTAGCAGACTAGCACAGAAATGGCCTACCCTGCCTTCCTGAAAGCTTCTATGTGGGCATGCCAGATAGGAAAGTAGGTAAAATCAGATCCTGAGGCACATGAAGGAAATGTTACAAGTCAGATTACAGAATTTTTCCAGTTGGTTTGTTTCAGTATATTTTTTATAACAGGACTATGCACTATCTCAAGGCTAGATTCAGTCTGGAAATGAATAGGGTGGGGAAATATGAACCTCTTTTTATGCTTTACTCAGATTACAAGATTTTAAAAAGTATGTTTTGTGGCTTTACGTTGTATTTTAGCTTCTACATAATTTTCTGCAAGTAGTATACTGAGATCCTGAACAGCACTAGCTGCTGAAATAGTGGAAAGTCTAAAATCAGAAGTTCAGAGGAAATAGAGTTCTGTAGTATGAACACGTCCTACTTCTGTATCTAGGTAGATGGATGTGAATGGGGCACAAAATGTTGTTATCCTTCTTCAGTTAAGTTGCTGCCCCTGCCTTGCTTCTCATAATCGTGACATATATTAAAGCTTAAATAAAGTTGCTGGTTACTTTAAAAAAAGGTATTTTAAGTTTTTGGTAATCTACTTGATATTTGGCTGGTGAGAGTGCTCAGAGAACCTTTGCAAATGTTCCCTAATGACACCTGCAAGAAAGTAATAGCTACACACATAATTTTGTTATGATAAGTAAAACAGTCCTCAACCATACTGTTTTCCCCCTTTTACTTGAAAACCATCTTTCAAAAACAACAACATGTACAGAAAAATGTTTTATTTTAAAGGATAGTGAAGAAAATCACCATTTCACTTACCAGTGAATGTATTTTTTTCTCTTGTGTATAAATACATACAACTCCCCTAATCCTCAATGTTCTCAATTATTTTTCACTTTGACTTAATATTTATTGGTGAATATTATCAGTTTCAATGTATTTCAACACATCTTTTCTTTCTGAATTTCAGTTCCTAACTCTTTATGCATATTGAAATTAATTTTAATCTCTGCCTTAGCAGAAGTCCATATTTAATGGATTTTTACAATTTGCCTAGTCTGTTTACACAAGTAAAATATGTCTTCATTTGATGTAGAAATGGAAGAAGGAAAGTCAACAAGGTCTAAAGAAGTTAAAAACACAGGATTTTAAGATAAAATGTTAGATTATTTCTACCATTTCTTAGCAAGATTTCTGAAGCATGCAAACACATAACCCAGTGTTAAATACTTGAGAGACAGTTAGATCATTTTCTTTTTTTCCCCTGAAAAAATTCAATTTCTGCAGAATTGATAGATTTTGAAAATATATTTTTTTTTTCTTTTTCTTCCCCTGCACCAAAAAGAAAGTAACATAACTGCAAATTTTATTCCTCACAGTAAGACTTGGAGTCAGTTAATTGCATGTGATTGTGCCTTTACAGTTATTTTCATTTTTCTTCTGCTATGCCCCAGGGTGTTTTTAGATAAAAGTTGTGTTTGTGAGCAAATTAGTTGTCATTACTTCTCTGTTGCCAGGTAATCTTCCATTGATGCTGAAAACTTAAGCACGCACACGATCAAATTTCTCTAATTTAGAAGCTGTATCATAAATAGTTTTAGTACATGCTAAAATGCTTGGAAGTAGTACTTTGTTGCTGACAATCTCTTTTTGTCACCTATGAAGAACTTACAAATCACAACTGAACAGTCAGCCTCTCTTTACAAGAGTATTTTTTAATAGCTAGAAAAATTGCAAGCTGAAATCCTGCTTCAATATCCCTGTGCATGCACATCTGACAAAGCGAAATGTCTTCTTTCCTAAACTCATTTGGTAGATGAGAACGAGTTGTTTTCTATTTTCTCTACATAACTTTAAAGTGGACATGATAGCTCACATTTGGTCATGATTGCTGTGTTATATTAAGAGTTGATCAGGTATATAGATGCAATTTTTTTTCCCATTTGTGTATAGTCACAGTGGTATCTCCTGAAGGTAACAACACTAAGAGTTGTAGATAATGGTATCTTGGATCACTGCCTGAAGTATATTTATGGATTTTCAAATACTATTAATTTTTGACAAGGGTTTTTTTTTTTCACTCCTAAGATGTCAGGACATGAGCAGATGGAGCCTAGAGAGTTAGAGTCCAGCTACAAATAATGTCACACCACTTGTGCAGTTCACATGATACATGGTTTGTCTGCATGCATACGAGTAAGATTATTTTACTAAGCAAATGGTATGAGGATTATCTCTGCATATTTGACAGTGATTATGTATAGATAGCAGAAACTTTTTCACTCTGAAGACAGTCAAGCACAGGAATAATGTCCCTGGAGGTCTCTGAAATCTCCATCCCTAGAGGTTCTCCTGCCTGGAAAAAGCCCTGAGCAATCTTTGCTAATCTTAAGGGTGATGCTACTTTGAGCACACGGGGGACCAGAAACCTCCTGAGATTCTCTCCCAACTTAAACTCTTTGCCTTCTGCACTCTTTTCAACAGCAGCTGTGTTGTGCCCAGGACCTGTTTCTTACCATGACTTGAATGACCAGAGTAGTTCTGGTTACTCCAGGCAAAACGAATTTTATCTGCTAATATTAAAATATCTGATCAAAAGGGCATATTTGCCAGCTCAAGTATATTGTCAGTTGGGACAACATCCAGGAGTTCCTCTCTAGCTCTGGAAGTCATTGTGTTCATCCTTATGACCTCATTTCACTGCTTTCCCGCTAGCAGCTGCAAATTTGAGGGGGAAGCCTCAGGTAATATAATCACTTTGATTGAACATGTGCTGTCCCATTTATTTTCTGGGAGTTAAAAGAGGTCAAAGCAGAATTTCTGCATGTCCTGTATCACAGTTACAAGAACAAAAGTTGGCTAAGGACTTATTTCTAGTCTTTATTCTGTAAACAATGAAAATATGCATGCAAAATTTTTTTGTTTAATTTTTATTTTTTTGAAATAAACAAAATATACATGGAAGTAGGTTTAGACTGTTCCAGTTTTTTTATTTTGTTTTTGTTTTTGTTTTGTTTTGGGGAAAGTGAGTGAGAGGAATGGGAATTTATCTGAAGATAATAATTTGTCTGAAGGCAAATAATTTTTTTTTTTAGGTTAAGTATTCTGCCTATAATGCCATTCCACAAGAAATCAAATTACTTTTCTTCTTTTTTAGCTTTGTGGCTTTATTATTTATATAGGGCCTTGTGAAGGTATTTTACAATGTCCAGTATGTTACTTTTATTAGATTTGTGTTCCTGATTTTTTTCATCAACTTGGTTGTTTCCTTATAAATAAAAGAGTTTCACAGTTGGTTGAAACCTTAGTAATGTTTTATATTTGGTGCACAAATTATTTAATTAATAGAAGTCAAAGAGGTTTTTTTTCAATAATTTGATAAAATTTTTACTTACTATATTTTACTTTGGACATGTCTGATGAGCCTATAGACCAGCCTGTAAACAGAAGCATGTTAATATATTTGCTATGTTTGTTAATATTGCTGTCAATGTGTCACTTTATACCTTAAAGTGATTGCCTCTGAAATTAGAGGTGTGTTGCTGTTGTTTCTAAAAACAACTTAGGATATCTTGAATTGAAAGACCGTTGATTTAAAGGCATATTCCTAAATTAAAGTTGATTATTTCAATTATATAATCAATATAAAAATATATTAATATACTATCTATGCTATTTTTCCCCACTGTGTAATTTAACAAACCTTGAAAGGCCTTGTTTTTTTTTTTTGTATTAGAGACCTCAAACATCTTTTCCTGATTTAATTCTCTAAAGAGCTACTGCTCCATAAAAAATGAAATCTGCTCAATGCTTCTGTCTTATATATTAAGGCTTTATACTGTCATTCATAAACATGTCATTGAAATACCTTCCACGTAACTTGACTATCAATAGCAAATCTCTAGTGACAACATAGGATATATTTATCCTGAATAAAACAGCTCCAAGGAATGTTTCCAGCCACTGGAACCAAATTGCCTACATTGTTAAATTGTTAGATTTGTCCCTCGTGTGGTTTTGGCCCAGACCAAATAAGGCTCTTCCAACTGGCTCCTGGGCACAGTCCAGCAGTCAGAACAGACCAGAGACCATCCCCAGTAGGCAATTCAGATATCCCTCATTCTGATCTGATTGTTTTGGAGAGCAAAAGAGTTAATAGCAACAGAACTAGCTTTACATGCTGCTGATCTCAGTGCCAGAGAGCAGTCCCAGGACATGTAAGTCATAGCCTTGGAGGCTTGTTCTCCTGTCTTTCCTGTATCAAAAATGTCCCAGTGAAGACATTTTATTCCTCAATTTTTGTTTGTAATATGCTTTGCTTATTCTTTTCCAAGTCTTTTGGCTACCATTTTCCTCACCATTGTATGCTCCATCTTGAGCTTTGTGGACCATTTTGTCCTAGAGATATTACTACCAAAGTGTTTCACATGAAAAGGATTTGAGCCAGTGATCACTGTGTAAATTTAAATCCTTAATGGAGCGTAGAAAACCAACACAAGTGAAACTTTGATGCTGCAAATGATGGTTGTAGAATCATGTGGTAAACCATGGCAGTAAAGCGTAATACAGAGCATGGGTTTATGTTGTAATATCGCACTATAAAGTGGATAAATGCAAAGGAACATACTTGATTTTTAATGTGCAAGTTCTTTTTTCTTTTGCTGTCTTATTTATTTGAATGTATTTAGATTAATTGCAGCAGGACATGGATCGTTGTAGCAAAGTTATTACATAAAGGAAAGACAGAGGTTGCACACTGATCAGATCTTAAAGCTGGGTGTAATTATACTGGTTCTTGGTGCCAGAAATGAGAGGAAAGGAGCACAGCATACTTACATCCGGACTCTGTGAGCTACCAGATGTTATATGAATCACAGACAAGTTATTCTTTTACTAGAGTATCTGAAAAACCTTTATAAAATATTATTATGTTGCCAAAGTGTTGAATCACAACAATTGCAGTATTTCATGTTTAAATCCATTTTAATTTAAACACATGGTTTTGCACTCTACTTTCTCCTTCAGGCTTTCCAGCAAAGGGATTTCCATAATCATTCCTATAAAGAGGAGTTAAAATTGTAGCCCAGAAACACATTTTGAATGAGTATTTCTCTTTCTGTGTAATTCAGCTTTCTTGGGAAGTATATTTTTAATATCTGACCACTTTTGCTTATACAGAGAGAAAGAATGTAATATCATTTACAGTTTCATTCCCAGGAAGGTCCATTTTCAGTCTCCCTCCAGCAGCAATTACTTATAGAACTATTAATATTGCTTTGAAACAACTTCTGAAGCACTTGCAAGAGTCTGAAGAAAGAGCGAGTTT
>PYHW01009483.1:1280719-1297501 GCA_013186435.1 Turdus rufiventris
GTTTGGTTTGGTTTGGTTTGGTTGGTTGGTTTGTTGTTTTTTTTTCCCCCTAAAAGTTTGCCATAAATTAGTGGCATGTGAAACTTGAAGAATGTAATATTAGATTAATGCAAACTATTTCACAGATTATTTCCCCCCTAGGTTTTGACAGAACTAGCCAGTTAGTTAGAAAGATATATTAATAGATCCCTAATAATCTCCTATCTCCTAATTCCACACATTGGCCTTAGGAGAACTCTCCATACAGTTTCCATACACTGGTTTCTAAATCTTGTTCTGAAATGTGTTTATTTAGGATTTTCTGTGTCATCTCATTTTATCTCATTGTCAGCACCAAGTAACCCCTACTTCTCAGACCTCTGAAGGATCTACCATTTCTTCATCAAATGATTGGTTTTGTTAGCTGCTGTTTAGGTGTGTATGGTCCGTGATAAATATTTGCATATTGATTACACTGTGCCTGTTGTCATATATAAAACAATAACTTAAAAGTGACCGTGTTCACATACATTTCCACATTCAGCCTAAAGCCCTTCAGAAGCCTTTCTGTGGTTACTGTTTGTTGCAGATATTTGCAGCCTCATCTGAAAGAGTTTTCATATGATGTGCATGCTGTTGTCTTTTGGTTTTGACTTTTTTTTTTCAGCTGAATAATATTTTAATGCATACTAGGCAGTGAAGAATACCTGTGCTTATGTGTGACATTTAAAGAACTACTTACAAAAGACATAATTGGAAGTAGAGGTGCTCAGAGGCAGTATTAAAATGAGTATTCAGACATGATTTCTGTCCAAAAATGATGTCTAATCTAAGACTAGATAAAACAACTGGTTGTGATGAATGAGGACACGGTAGAGGAAGGATCAGTATGCTGAAGGAAACAACAGATGATGGATGCTACTTTCTATGCCTGGGACTTCACTGAAAATACTCATTTGTGACAGAGTAAAGCAAAATATAAAAAATACCCAGAATAGTCAGCAGCAGCAACTGATTTAGAAGGAAGTTAGAACAATTCAGTAGCGAATTCTTGAAAATATCTGTGCTATACTTTTACTGATGTTATGTAACACTACATGTTACAATCTATCTATTGTTTCAGGTAGTTGTATATTGTATAAGCTTACCAGTAATATATTGCTGATAGCTTTGTTTACCACTTTTTTCTTTGCAAAGTCCTGCAGAACTTTCTGATCAGTTCCCGACAGGTTTTAATATCACTTTACAGAGTATTGAATTAAAAGTTGCTATGAATAAGCAAGTTTTGAGACGTAGTTTTACGAGTAGCCAAGACCCTAAGAAGTGGAAATCAGTGCATCCAGATTTTGTTAAAAATATCCTCTAGACTCAAAGGCATGCATTATTTGAAGCTAAATTTTGGTATGTTGTAAATGCTTTGTGCATCTTCGTTTGCATTCTCCAGCACGGGAAAATGGAAGTTCCGTTGCATGCTTTTGAATTGTGTTTTAAACATCAGGCAGAAGATATCTACCTTCAAGTGAAATTCTAATGCTTGAGCAAATTAACTACTGAGGAACAGCTTCTTCATTAGGTCACATATTTTTAGGTTGTATGTAAAATGCTATTCATTGCCAGAGGAGATTTTGTGAGGAGAAATGGGAAAAAGAGCAAAAGGGTGAAAATAATTAGGAGATGCAGATTGGAAAGCAGTACAGTTAGGAATATATGTGATGATGAATGCATTATGGTATTTTAGGTGGATTAATATCAGTGCTAACTTTGGAATGCAATGAAATGAGTGAATGTTTGGTACCTCCCTAGGAATATTTAGACGTGAAAGTATTTGGTGATAGACAAAATATTTTGGTTCTCTTTCTGTTACTCTTGCTGGATATTACTAATTTAAAATGGGTTCCTTCTACATCCCATGGTTCAGTTTGTCTATAACTTTCTCAGTTTGGGTTTCTACTATATTTATGTTTGTGTTTGAGCACAAGGGTGTCAATAGGCATGACAACAGCCTACTTTCTACTAGAAATCTTAGCAGATAGTATATTTCAGTTACACTTTCACTGACCAGAATTTGCCAATCATATGTTGCAGAGAGAGATTATTTGATATCTAAGAACTTGTTATTTAGACAACTTGTTAGGCTGAAAGCTAACAATTAACTGAATTTAAAATGAAACTAATTCAGACTATTCTATGGGATAATCCTGGACATGTTTCTATAATATGCAGAAAGAATTTTTAAAAACCTGAAAAACTTGCTTTTTATCATGAAAATTTTGTTTCCTATGAAAGACAATAAATGGATGTTGATGATTCTTTCACTGTGAGGAAAGATAATGTGAATAGTAGTAAACCACAAGGGAGATAATTGTGAATGCTAACAATAAATTGTGCTAGTTCCAAATGATGCCTTGGAGCAAACTGGAAATATCACAATGCTTTCTTTAAACAGTGATGTTCATCTCACATATTTCATAATAATGATTTTTCTGTATTTGAAGTTAGGAAGATCTATTTTTCATTAAATACTCTAGATGAAGTCTTCTGGTGTAGCTGGTTTTCTTACCCTGTTTTTGCTTTAACAAAATTCTTCTGTTAAAAAAGGAAAATGTCTAATCTGAAGCCTTTGCAAATAATTCATCCACAGAGCCCTAGCAAATGAATGTGAACCAGATGTAGTTGAGTATTCCTCCCTAATTCAGTAAAGTTCTATTTTTGATTTTGCTGTAGATTATTTCTGTTTTAACTTGATTTTCAGATGAGGCCTGAGGTGACAAAAACAATTAGCTATAAGATTTAGATTTTGGGTGACATAGCAAGGAAAAAGGAAATAAAATAAAATTAAAAAAGAGTTCTTAACCAATCTATTTTGAAAGGCACCATAAGTCTTTTAGAGATCTTAATGAAAAATTGTAAGGAGCAAATTCATTACAAAAATATAGGAGGTAAGTTTTGAAGTAGCAATTATTGCAAGACAGTAGTGGGAAAGTACATTCTCATTTAATCAGGGAATGAAGTACTTATATTTTAAGAGAAGGAAAAAATTAGTTTGTGTTTAGCCTATTTCCAGGAAAGCTTCTTAGTGGATTAGAGGTTGTCTACAGATAGGATTGTCTATATAATTAGGCTTAGATTCATCCTATTACTTGATACCTTGTCAGGTGCCTCACTGGAAGTTTATTCACCGCTAGCATGCTTTTTTTACAAGAAGAAAATATCTCACAGGAGTGATTCAGATGTAAGGTATGCAGAACTCCTAAAGATATTCTCACCTATGACCATACTTGCTCTTGCAGTGTCTCTTGAGTGAAGTGTTGGTGTTGAGTACAATCATCACATTCTGGATGGGGGAAGGATATAAATTTCTTCAGTAACAATGTCCATGATTGCAAGTAAATTATATTTCCAAGCTATTTTGAGATTTAAAAGCATTTCTAGACAGCACAGGGTTTGCTGGGATATTTTAATCCGCCTTCCTTCAAAACTGTGCTGTGGTCCTTGTTGAGACCTAGTTTAGTTGAGTTCCAATTTAGCTGCCTGTCTTTGAAAATAATTTTGGAAAGGAAGGAACTTCCATTTGAAGGTAACAATTTCTCTGCAGCGATAATCCACTCCCTGGTGTCACTGTTACACACATAAGGGTAGGTGAGATGAATCCCATTGATATCTAAAATCCTGAATTACTGTACTCTGCTTTTAGTCTGACCCTCTCGTATTAATCTGCACAGAGCAGATTGTGACCAGAAATTTCAAACCTGGCAGTTTAATGCCGCATACAATATTCTTTCCAAATGTTAATTTCCTGCATTTATTTCTAGTTTTGATTTGGGGTTGTAAATATGTTTTCTGACACTCAGTCTAATCTTCTTCCCAATATTTCAAAGGTACTTACTGGAATTTGTGTACAGAATTTATATTCTGAATTTTTCAGTTCACTCAGAAAAGCCATTTCTTTGTAAAATCTAACTTTTAACCAAAGTTTTATTTATCCTTTTTAGTCTTACTATTGCAATTAATTCCTTCTGGTCTTTGCATGTTTTTTTAAAGTATTTTCTTTTTCTTTGCTTTTCGTTTCTAGTATTTGCAATTGTATACCATCTTACTAATTACTAATTTAATGTAATTTAACATAGAGTGAAAAAAGAAGTCTATTTTTGCTCTAAATTATTATTTTTATCTCTTTCTTATTTCTATGAATTCATTTTTTTCTTTAAGAAAAATTGTTTGGTCTTTGCAGTTAACCTGGGATTATATTGGTATATATTCATTTTCCTTCTTCACATAGATTTCCAGTGCCAGGTTGGGCAAATAATTTGTGTTTTGACAACTCATTTTTTTTGCTTGCCAGAGTGATAAATCCATTAGCTTTCTGAAGTTCTCATACAAAACTCCATTATGGCAAAAATGCTAACCATGAGTGGCTAGATATGTATTGTTAAAGCTTCATTCCTAGCTTTGCTGTTTTGAAAGCCTCTGGACATTCTTTTCATAATCTTCATGACCCTTGTGTTGTTTCCAGCTGGAAACCTTTTTGGTTGAGAAATGGGAAGCTGCAAAACTTCAATGTGTTTTTTCAAGGACATAGACAATAGATTTGCCAGGTTTGTTCTTTCATGAGAGCCTTTAGGAAACCACAGGGTCTTCCACATGACAACAGAAGTGGAAGAATAATTTTATTTCTACCTGGGCTATGTGATGAACCAAATCACATGGAACCAGGAACAGAAAACACTTACTTAAGAACCTGCGAGACATGCACACAAAAATAGGGGAAGCCTCTTCCTAACCGTAACTATTTGAGAAATGTGGTTGTTTAAGGCAAAATTTGCACACCTGAATATGCCATAAATTCTGTGTAAGTAGCTACTGTTTTCCTTTCTACTCTGCTTTTTAAGTATTAATGTTCCAATACCATTTCAATGCTACACTCTCATTTCTACAATTCTCTCAATTCAACCTCTTGAAAATACATGGCAAAAGTTTCCTTGCATGGAAGAATCTTTATTCAATATACAGCTTTAATTACATGACCACATTTTTAAGCTTAAGTTTCACACAAGTCAATGGTTCCTAAAGTTCATGCTTGAAGATGAGCATGTGCTAAAATTCAAACATGTGCTTAAGTGCTTTCCTGACTCTGGGACCAAATTACATCCAGGACTAAACTTGGATATGTCTAGTGAGATTAATCTAATACATACAAATTTTAATCTCATTCTTTTTATTTTCTTTAGGTTTTTTTCTCTGATGCTTCCCATTTGATTCTTTGATGGTCTTTATGGTCTTTTAAAATGAACACTGTATGACTTTGCTTTTTTTTTTTTTTTAACTTAATCACACTTTTCTGAAATTATGTATCTCAGCATGTTATCTCACTCTCTGAATTCTCATAACTCTGTCATGTAGAACTGTCTTTCATTTCCACCTCACACAGTGTAAGCAAGATCTGCTAGTGGCAACCATTGTGGAACTTCATATCTTATTACAAAATAAATTAATCATATAACTAGTGTCTACATCCTTTAAAGTGGGCTTGGTTGTAGAAATAGGCGGAGAGAGGAATGGAGATGGTGAAAAAGTTGAAACTTGTGTTGGATGTTTTCAAGAAGAGGAAAGCGGGAAATAAGGTTTTGCAGGTCTAGTCATTAATAAATTATTTTTTATTCTGGAGGAAACATGAACTAACTTTTATCTAGAGAAATACTACTTGAACACATGTACAGCAAAGACTAACAGTAGAGTCTAAGCATTTTGGAATGCCGTATGCTTTGCACTCACTAAAAATAATCCATCACATCCTCCTGTCAAAATCCTGTATGATTAACTCTGCTCGCACCAATCCAAACTTTTCACAAAACAGGGACTCTGTTAACCGTATATTTTTAAAAAACAGGTTGTTGGCCAGTATTTATGAGTTTTTGCCAGGAATGATTCGTATAAGAATTGCACTGTTGGAAAGAAAAACTTTTGGGGTTTTGTTTATTTTTGTGCTGGAAGTGAAGCTTCTCATCTGTTTAGAAATCACCTTTGAAAATTCAAAGCTTAGTACTTCAGATGAGACTTTTCACTCATTTTCAGTGCCTCTGGCTTACAAGCGAGTGTCATATGGTTGCGATTAAAAGGATGTCACAAAAACTTCATTGTAAGTAGGGTAACATATGCTCTTAAGGGGTTTGTTTCAATTTCCAGTGCTTTGAGTCTTGCTGGGGTTGGGAGTCACATCTTTCACAGCTAGTCAGCCTTCCTGCCTTAGATATGTCAGCTGATGGGGCGCCAGTTAAAACATCTTCCAGAAATGTTGACAAGTATCTGAAGGGAGAAAGCCAACTTCTCCAAAATAAACAGAGATGACTGGGGAATAGGAGTGGCAAGTTTTGCTCTAGAGGTGGTACACGTATCAGTCAAGTAGACTATGTGTGGCACTTGAGAAATATTTCTTAAGGGATAGAGAAGGGGTTTCAGTATTTCTACCTTCTGCTGGGGAAAAAGACACAGACTTGCCAAATAAGATCCAGAAATAGGGAAAGCAAGTAATTAAAAACCCCCAACCAAAAAGCACTGAGAGCACAGAAATGAGAGAAATTTAAGATGTTTGACATTCATACTTATCATAGAAAGTTAAATCTACACAACGTCAGTCCTGTTGCAAGAATGAGCTAAATTAGTGAGACTCATCTTGCATGCCTTCACTCTTAAAATGCATATCTACAAAATTTGTTGAATGTGCTTACACAGAAATGCCTTGCAGAGCTACTTTCTCATTATGAATTTCTTAGAATAGGGGCAGGCATTTGACTCAAGTTCTCAATTCTGAAGTTCTCAAAACTGGCACATTTACAATAAATTTTTCCTAGATTTCAGCATATTCTTTACATCTCTTGTGAAAGGAAAGCAGAGAAATCAATCTGCAAATTGCATGTTTGAATGCTATAACAACATATTGCCATTTGGTCTTCCTTCATGAATTTTTTTTTTCCCTGACAGAGATTTTCCCCCACACAAATTATTTTAATCCTTTATTTGGCAATTGCATTTCCCTTCCCATACGGCTCACGTATCAGTGTATACTAGTAATTCAGCTCTGACTGTCAAAAAAATTAGCAATTTATTGTGCTGGGTGGAAAGTACCGTTTTAAATTATTTTCACATATAGCCCAAGTATATTCTTTCAGTTATGAACATTGAGGGGAAAAAAATCCTGCTTCAGACAAGAACCTATTCAGTCTGTTTTATGACTGAACTCATCATTATTTCTATAAAATCCTTAAACATATTCCCTTTGCCATCTGTGTTAAACTTCTTACAAGGAGGGAGGTGCTATACTTCCAGTTGATGTTCATATAAGCTAATATTTTATCTTTTCTGAAAAATCATTATTTGGTTCCTTGGCCATTTACTAAAGCATGTTTATGGCAATAGTACCTTCACAATTATTTGTAATTTATTTGTAATAATTTAAAATAAAAATCAAATTCATGTCCTTTGCAATTCATAACAGTGAAAAGAAAATATTTTTCTGACACTAACAATCTCTCTCAGCAGTGAATTCGGCTTTTATACAGGGGTAAATTGGTTTAGAATGGCAGAGTTTAGCAATGTATCTGCCTTACCGTATATCTTAAAGGTGACAGTATTGAAATATTGAAAGTATTAACTATGCAGGCAGTACCAAGGGTATGTAAAAATTGTGGGTGATGTGTCAATTTTTTTTTTTCCTGAATCTAGCTGATACTTTGCAAATTTATTTTGTCCTGTTAATTGCTATCACCTAAGTAGTTTGATTACACTCTGCCTAAACCATATTAATTTTTTATTTTTAGAATACCATCACAATATCATATCCTTCTATGGTTGCACTAATTTAATTTTACAAAGAAAACAAACACACCAAAAAAAAAAAAAAAAAAACCAAAAACAAAAAACCACCCAAAACAGAAAAGCAAAAAAACACATACCACACTTAAAAATCAACTCCTCACCTTACCTCTGTTGAGAATAGTAGAAAAACATATATCTTTCTCAGATTTATAATGGGAAAGTTCAAAACCTGACCGTATAGATATGATTTTAGAAATAACATTGATATTCATTAATAGTAGTGTTTCTTTTCCTCAATGGGGTGATTTTTAAAAGGTTAAGAGCAGAGTGATTTTGAATAGTCCAAGACCAGTGGTAACATTTGACTTATGATGGCCTTAGTCAGAAGAGGGGGCCCTCCTCACACTCTATTTGGTGACTTGCTGTGCTTTGAGAGGGTTTGACCACATCATACATTTAGGTCAGGAGAGGAGATTAGGGCTGTGTGTAATATATGAGATTATGGGACAGGGAGCTGATCTGATTCAGGACATGACATTAAGCCTGTGGTAATCTACTTTCTTTCTCAACAAAATCTATCACTGCATTACTACATTTGTATATCATTAAAACCCACATGCAAAAAAAAAAAAATTATGAGAAAAACCTGTCAAAAGTGTATTTTGTGTTTACAATTCAGTCTTGCAGAACTATGTGGTAATTAGTGCTTTCCACTCGTGTTCACCTCAAAATAAGTTTTATTTTTGAAGTCTTCTTGGGATGGTTTTATAGTTTTCTGACAGCAGTATCAATGGCCACAGTTGACAGAGGTCTATATTGCTAAGCCATATGTTACA
This sequence comes from Turdus rufiventris, assembly GCA_013186435.1. Lineage (NCBI taxonomy): Eukaryota > Metazoa > Chordata > Aves > Passeriformes > Turdidae > Turdus > Turdus rufiventris. The sequence continues at coordinate 1,289,347 of PYHW01009483.1, forward strand.
CAGACAGTACTATGAAATATGGGAAAAAAAAAAACCAAAAACATATTATATTGAATAAATAGTTTTTTTCTCTTGAAAAGATGTCCTGATTAATCCTGTCAGAACTGAATAATTGCTCAGAAGTAGCATTCAATTTTTAATGCTACTACACAGGACTGTCAGCTTAGAAGTGGCTTACAATTATTGCTGTCAGTGTTGCTATACTTTTTTTTTTTTTCCTATGTGGATGAAGAAAAAAAATCATTAGAGTGATTATCTAGTGGATACACCTGCATTGGTATTTTGATTTGTATCCATTGTTCTGCCCCAAAAAAATCTGGTTTCTCTTCTATTCCTCTCTTGTTTCAGAGCAGCTTTGGTGTACTGGTTCAGTTTTAAGATAGACTTGTTTCAGAGAGAGCTAAATTCTGGCAGGTACACACCAAATGCTTTCTTGCCTTCTTTGACATCTGAATCAAACACTGGTTTCAAGCAGGTACACACATGGTAAAGATCTTCAGTCCACAGGGCCAGATAAAATAAAATTCAAAGCAACATTCATCCCCCCCAGCAGAGGGAGAGGTGGAGAGAGATTAGGTTCTTGGGTAAAATGATTTAGTAAACCACCACAAACTACTTGCCATTATGCCCAGGACATATTATGCAGACAGGACTTGGGAAGCTAAGGGACATTCTCCATCCATTATGACAAAATAAGCCAAGTTATGAAAGTATGGAAAGTTATATTTTATGTCAGTGAAAATTCAGCATAAAAGACATCCAGACATCTAGATTTAGATTTACAAATTTCTTTAAGAAGTATAAATTTTTTGAGGAGGTAACAGAACTATAATTATCCATTCTGAGAGGATGGTGAGGTACTGGAACAGGGTGTCCAGAGAAGCTGTGGATACTCCATCCCTGAAAGTGTTCAAGACAAGGCTGGGTAGAGCTCTGAGCAACCTGTCCTAGTGAAAGGTGTCCTGTATATGGTGAGTAAGTTGGAACTAGGGGATCTTTGAGGTCCATTCCAACCTGAACCATGGATTCTATGAATTCCAATGTTTTGAATCCTGTTTGAGCACTGAAGCACATTTAGTATCACAGCCACAAAGTGTGTATAGGTACTATTTTCAAGCTCTAGGTGATTATCTTCTCAGATCTGGGATTCTGAAGTGGTATTCTTAATACGTCAAATGAAAAAACATGTGTTCTGTTATGGAAAAGTCATCTGTGTAATTCTTATTCCTCTCTTCAATTCAAACCATTGTATTCCTGTACAGCAAATTTCAATTTATATAGAAGAATGACTGGTTCTAATTCTACACATTTACAGTTAAAATGCAGAACTTGAAACAGATGGAGGACTCTAGGAGTGAATTTATGCGATTAACAACTCTTCACATCAGCTGGGAAACTCTTTGTGAAAGCGCAGGTAGTACGTGCTTAATACATCCTGGTGGTGCTTTTGTGTAGATTGAGAGTTGTATTGATTCAGTAGAAACACACAGTGGGAGTATGTTTTTATGTAGATTATCTCATTGGTTAGCTGGTATAGGAATAGAGGACATCTTAACTTGAGTATTTGAGAAAACAGAGTGATAACCCATTTGAATTAATTACCTTTAGCTTGCTCTCAAAGACTTTCTCTAATCAGAGATTTTATCAAAGAGTTGGCTTACCTTTTGTGTGTCTTACGAGTAAAGATTTTTTAGCTTTGAGGAAAAAAAAAAGCTTTCATATAGCTGGGATAATTGTTTCATGTCTCTGGATCAAGCTACCTGAGAATACAAATAAAACATGTATGTTTGTATGGTAATGATTAGATAGGATGATATCAGTTTCTAAAATTCATATTTATCACTAATACCTTGCATTTTCCCTACATTTTCAAGTAGAATTGTTCAAGTACCTGACTTCAGGCTGTTTTCAGTGTATTTTCAAAACACCCAGGGTTGCATACTTTTGAAGTATGTATGCGAAATTTTTGAAAGATTGGGTGTGTCCTCATTCCTTTGTATTACAGATTTGTGAGTAGTCTGTGGAAAGCGCTACTTTAAAAATAGTGTCAGAAGCATGTCAAGAACAATGACAATGCACGTTTTGCAGTGAGCATTTGCTCAACAAAAAGAGATCTGTAAGATCTCTGCTATGGCAGTCACGAAGATGATAACCCCTTACAAACAGCACATCTTGAGATTAATAAACACTACTTTGGTTTCAGCATCTGGAGTGCGAGTTCCATTTTGCATAGAGTGACCTTGGTGGGAGCACTGAAACGGAGATGTGTGTGTGCATGTGCGCAGGTGTGTGTGACTGAATTTATGACTTGCTGTTAATACCAGCTACAAGGAAATAACAACCCTTGCTGTTCCCTGCTTTCTTACTTTATCATTATTACTTTACAGCTTTATTCATCCAGGAGATATACAAAAGAACATCTTTATCTTTGTTGTTATCAATGTTGTTTCCTTTAAGATAATAAAAGAAAACATCTATGAAATATGCCCTCACACATTTTTGTTCGAAGACCAAATTCAAGAGCTACTGATGTCAGAGGAAAGATTGATATTGAATTAATTGAGTATCTAGCCTTTATTAACCTTTATACAACGTGGTATAAATAGTCACTGCATGTAACCTATTGCAATAGACAGCTGGCAAAAGGTGGTGTACTTGTACCTTCTCATAACTGCAGCTGTTGGATTTTTGAGTTTGTATACTACATCAGGTCTTCTGGCTGCTTCCTTTTGAATGTAATTCATCTTCATTGGTTCTCTACTGAGAGAACAGAACCTACTCATCAGTTTTACACCCAGCAGCACTTTTCATTGTTCAGAAAAGGCTTCTAATGGCAGAACTTCTTTTTTTTTTTTTTCTTTTTAAAGGAAGCACTGCATGTTACAGTATTGTGCATTATGACTTTGTTACTAAGACCAAAGATGGGGGAGCTTTAGAATTTGCAACCAGATGTTATAAAAGCAATATTCTGAAGTCTAAATTGACCCTGGTTTAGATCACGTGATGAAGTCACACACATACACACACACACACACACACACACAATATTTATAATAAAAACATTTTCAATTAAAAAATGAGCAAAAGAAGCATCATGAGATGAATAGGCATTTTCAGATGCAGGACCAGATAATTTCTCAGTGAAGTTTTTCTTTGAATAGCTTGTACCCAGTGAATGCCTTCTGACTCAGAACATACCTTAGAGAATTGAAGTATTTTACATGGTAAGTTTAATAAAATGGCTAAGTAGCACACTTTAGAAGCTAGTCACATAATAAAGCCACATAGTTCTGCATTTTGAGACCATCTGTATTGTGAATACAGCAACAAGTCATTCACATCATCTGCCGTACAATAATAGTCAGGGAGCTATTTTAGGAGCAATGGTCCTTACATTGCAGACATCTAGCAAGACACTACAAAATACAATTTATTTACTTCAGTGCTTCACAAAGATTAACTTTATCCTTGGGAGGCTAATAACCCTAGGCTCCCTTAATAGTCCATGCAAAGAAATAAGCTCTTTCACTTGAATCTGAGCAGACCCTAACTTGAAGGATGCAGACCATTTGGAAAGAGTACAGAAGAGATCAAGAAGAGATTTCAAAACACTGATCTACTTTTAAAGATTGTGGAAATTTGACTTGTCATGAAGCAGGGGAATGACAGAGGGATATGATAATTTTAAAATACGTAACAGACTGGTGCAAAGTCTGTTGTCAGTGGAGACAGTGAATAAGATTTAAAAAATAATACAGTAAGGAAGAATTATATTAAACAGTAGAAAAAATTTCCCAGCATTTTAGATATGGAAGCATGCTGAAAGAATTTCTCTCAGTAGATTACAAAGACTCTGTCATTCATTGGCTTTAAAAGCAGACACCTCTAAGGCTTGCCATAAATATAACTGATTCCACCTGGAGAAATCAGTAGAATAGATGATCTACAGAGGCTTCTTAAAGCCCTATGATTTTATGAATAGCTCAAGAATAGTTCTATTTTATGGACTGGGTTAAGGGGATTTTTGTTTTTAAAGAAGTTTAACATTTGCAACCATTATCCTTGTTTAGTGTGTTAGAATATCCACTGAAAGCTTATCAGATGCTGTGTTCTTTCCAATAAGAGATAATCAGCCCATGGGTTCTGTAATTAATTTCCTGCCAATGAGCAGCACTTCATACATCATTCACTTGGTACTATAATGTGTTCTTTCAATACACGTGTAGTAAGGCATTTGATGTTATTACCTCCAGTGTAGTCTTAGCTCTGCTGAGAGATTTGATTCTCCAGTGATCCTATTTTTCCTATGATAATTCAGTTTACGAACTGAGTCAAGATTTATATCCAGTTTTCATTCTAGTACTTAAAGCTTTTTCAATCATCTCTTCATTCACTGTTCCTCCTTTGATGTATTTTCAATGCAACAGACTTATTTTTGTCATTGATATACCTTTGTAATTGAGGACATATTGCGCTTATTTCTCCTTTAATTTTTACAAATTATCATGAACTGAGCTCACTTATTACAGATTTGTAACTCCATACTATTTGTGTCTGTATTCTTTTTATAAACAATGCAGTGGGTCCTACAAGATAAGTTTTGCATGTTTTTTTAGGTGAAAAACAATTACAAATATAACAAAAGTGAGAGACTAAGATTTCAAATGCACTATTTTCACATTTTAGCTTTATATAAACAGCAAACCTTCTTTAATCAGTAATTTCTTGAAATGAATGTTCTTTAGTATTGTCCTCAATTTGAAATTTTCAAGAAGTATTAAGGATTGAGATCGTACGTTGTCATTTCCTAATGTTTAAATCGAATCTATAATTTTTGCAAGCACTCTAATTATGATCATGTTGCTGGTCAACACTTTTTCAGTGGGTACAAACTCAATTAATTTTTGTCCAACACCATCTTTTGTCCTTTTCTTACAACATTTATTAAACTCTCCCAGGCATTTTATTTGAAGTATTTTACCAAAGTTTCCTTAGAAAAAAGCAAGAAATAAAAGCACTATAAACATTGCCAAGTGAGTTGAACTACAGAAGTATTAAATACAGAAATATTAAAATGGTCACATACTTGTGGATCTGACCCTACAATCACATAGTCAAATTACTAATACTGCAACTAAAAAAAGATCATAAATTCGCTAAAAGCACACAAAAGTGAATGCTGTTATAGGTAATTGAAATTATTTTAACTTCCTACAATAGTAATTCAAGAGCATCCTAATCTTAATTTTGCTTCATTCTACTTTAAATTGTGCTTGGCAAAACTATATAGAAGCAGCATGATGTTCTTTTCTTCCTCTCCCCCTCTTCCCCGGTAGTACAATAGGTACAATTTTAAAGAGCCTGCACATTTCACAGATGAGTTGAGGTATTATTTTGCTGTTGGAAACACATGACATTTATATACTGTATAACAACAAAATCAAATTATTAAAAAAAAAAAGATAATTATGTGGTAAAGCCATTTGCTAGAAAATCTGCTATGTTTTCTCAATAGTAGTAAGGAGGTCAGCAAATGAGGATGGCAAATTATTTTCATGTAAAACCTGAAGTTGTGTGATCTCTAGTAGCACAGAAGTCATAAATCTGCAGTAGAATGGGCAAGAGAATATAAAATACCATGACATTGAGTGAAGGAAGTGCTAACCATCTTCACTGTCATTCCACTCTGTTTTTCTCTTTGCTAAGGAAGGCTAAATGACCCGAACTTGGGCAACTGACTGTAATCAACAAAATGTTGAAGAGATTTCTATTTCAAAAAATCTTTAGTCTGATAAAATTGTCCTGCACACATGATTTCTGGGTTTCTATATGGAAAGATCAATGCCAGTTCTTTAGGGCTACATGTTCATGTCATTGGAAATATGCATGACAGAAATTTTTTTTATTAAAAATGTAAATCAATGCCTATTACCAGTGATCCAAAGAAGAAACTTGGAAATAAAATGTTATTTTAAGAACTGCAGGAAAGTAAAAGGCATATCTAAGTAATCAGATTTAATCTTTATTTTTCTGTAAACTGCCTTGAATTTTGATCCTTGACTGAGAATTTTAAGTGTTTGAGATTGGCAGTGCTTCATGTGCGTAGTCTTCTTGGGAGAAATTTTCTTTCTGCTGGTAGATGAACCATGAAATTGCTGAAATCAAATGGAGTTTCAGGATTGCACAGAGAGCACAGGCAGTTTTTCTTTGTTTACAGCATTGGATAAAACAATGTGCCTGATGAGCTAAGCCAAGGAGAAGCATTTCTGCAGAGATACACTGCGAGTTTTTTCTCTTAGATTGAATCAGTGAACCAAATTCTCTGCTGCTATAAATTGTTGCAGATTAGTTTTGTTAAAGGATTGTTGTTGTCCAGTCTGTGCATCTTCCATTAATGTTCCTGTGCATAATGTACTATAATTCCAGCCAGGGTTCTTGCAAAATCATGTTTAATGCTTATGTATCTAATTCCCTTGACAAAGTCAGTTTTGCACCACTAAGAACTTCAGAACTGGCATTGGACTACACAATGAATATAGCAAAGGAAGAAAATTTATTTTGTGTGCATTCTTCTAAAGGGAGTAATTAAAGGGGTAGGGGGTACTGGTTTGACTTGCCTTGGTATAGAATAAAATATCTGATAGAAATTCTAACTTGACTAGCTTTTTTAGTTAAATGCTAACTTTTAACAGGCTAGACTATGTCTCTAGTAGGAATAATTGCATCTTGTAAATTATTACCTTCTAAATCCCCATAAACTACAAAAATCCACTGCAGTTGTTATAATGATAATGATAATTGCGTAAAAGAGTATTGAAATTGCAATTATTAGAACCTTTTCTTTCTTAAGACACCTTATCTGTTGTGGTAATTCAATTTAATTAAATTTTCAAAGGTTAGAAGGTATTTTTATTAACAACTTTGTTAAATGACTCTGGTACTTCAAGCAGTAATAACTATCAAGGTCACCCTTTTTTTTCCCCCATCATATCCTGCAGAATGAATTTCTTAAAGCCTCTAACCTTTTAAAGGAGAGGTAATAGGCAATGTATTTAGGCCACATGATAAGGGGATTTTTCTTGGGGTGTATTTACAGAAGAAAATTTGTGCCTTTTTTTTTTTTTTACAGATCAACTCACTAGACTTCATATGAAAATCAGACAATGAGTGGAAAGAGATGCCCTCTGAATTAAAGTAAAATGAGTCTGTTAGATCTGGGGCCCTAATACATATATTTAGAAGACCCAAAAGGAAGCAGTCTCACAAACTAGAGTGCATTCACTTACACACTCATTGAGATGATAAATAATTATCAAGGACTTGCATGTACACTAAGTGTGCTTTTGGTCTTGTTTTTCACAGAGTAAGTGCTTCCATGAAGTTTAAAAAAAAAAGCTATTTAATTTTACGCGCAAGTCTTTTCAGAGATGGCTTCTAACTGCAAGTGCTACATTGTAATGTTGGGTGCCCAAACAAGAATGAATGTAATGTGGTGAAGAAAAAGAACATGGGTCTTTTGCAGCTGGCTTTTCTTGAAAGGAAAATAAAACAAACAAACAGGTGTTTGGCAGGTGCTCAGAGATTTGAAACATTCAAAGTGGTCCCAGTAGAACAGAATTTGTGGACCAAGCACATGTGAGATGATGCACAGTAAATGCAGTCTAATTTTACACTTGCAGAGTTGATTGCATTTGTCTCATCACTTCAAATTTAATTGTAGTGCCTCTTTCTTTAACTTGATACTTGATATCCTGTTTCCTGCAGATCATCCTTCATTGTCATATTTAAGGCTGTCAACACGAACTTTTTTCAAGTCCAACACTGCCATGGTGTTGGACTTGAAACAAGCACAGGGAGAGGGTAATGCAGAGTAGGACTTCAATATAATTTTTCACATATGATGCTACTCAGTGTCACGTGCTATAAAACCTCTAACATAAGACTACAGTTGTGGTGGTGTGAAAAGTTTGTTGATCCTAATTTAATCTTCCTCAGTCATATGCTTTCTCGTTAAGACAACAAGAAGAAAAATGGTAAATATTACAGTAATTTCATGATTATAAGCCTCACCGAGTATAAGCCGCAGTCCCGGGGGTTGGCAACTTTTTGTTCTTTTGTCCATATATAAGCCGCACCTGAATATAAGCCGCACCTT
>PYHW01009483.1:1298214-1313088 GCA_013186435.1 Turdus rufiventris
TTTTATACACAATCCAAATTTTACCTAAGAATCATGTAACAAGAGGTATTTGGAAGAATAAGCGTGACCTTTCTTGGAAAAAAATACCTAAACCAAGTAATTTCTAGCTGAGGATCAAGTATTTTAATTCAGAATGTGTGAATATGTGCTTGTGCACCAAAAGATCTTCAATCATATTTTTTATGCATCTTCCCGTAGCTTGACCTCCCTGGATTTCCATCTGCAGTAACCTTTTAGAAATGGCAGATATTAACATCATGAAAAGTTCTATTTTCCACTGGAAAAAGCCCCACATTTTTATGGGAAATTTTCGATTAAGTCTCCCAAATCTGCTACAAAATTTATCCTTTGTTTCTGCTGTTTCTCAGGTAATTGGTTTCTCACTTCTGTTTCTGTTTGACCTATAGAGAAGTCTGTCACAAATGTAGAGCTTGGTAGGATGTGTGTGCCATAGGAACAGGTGGCATCAAAGGACACTACTGGATTCGAGAATCTCTGATAGCTTCTATTTCATACTGAGCTGAAAGTAAATTTTAAAAGTATTGTGTAAAGGGATTATCTGTGTTGGTCTCTGTAGTCCCATGAAAAGTACCAGTGCTTTGTTCAATAAAAAAATTTTCTTCTTCTTTTGCTGTGTGTTGGGAAAAAAAGCCCAAATAAATGAATAAATAGACAAAGTAGAACATCATCAGGCAAATAATAACAACTTACTCAGGCAGGCAAAAATAGTGAAATTGTTGAACACCATCAAAGCCTAACCAAGACAAATATTTTAGTTCATTCTTAAAAGTGAAAGTCAGATGCACTGCTGGGTTCTAATAATTGGATCTTTTATTTAGCCAGTTGTTTCTCTTCACAATATCCAACCACCTAGTTACTGATTTGTGCCATGTGGCACTTCTCCAAATATGTGATATTTCCCTGTCTCTGTTCACAGCTTTCTGGAGACAGACAGATAAAAATAAACCAGAATATCATTCTACCTGTGGATGAATGAAAATGCATATGACACTGTGACTAATTTAATAGCAGGCTCAAAAGGCAGTAGAAAGTATAAGTTTATTAATGAGTTTAGGGTAAATGAAATTGTTATTAGAAAGCTATAGAAAAGCTAAGAGAAAACGCCAAATGTGTTTGAAAAATGAAAACATGCACACCAGAAGGATGGATCTGTACCAAATATAATAAATCAATGTATTGTAGTAGCTTAAAATAACCACTGTTTAATAATCAGTGTTTATAGCAGCTTATGGTGAACTTTAAAAAGCTATTGTGTTAGTCAGGTGCTTGAAGTAAAGAAAGAAACTGGATGACTGTCAGATTGACAGAGCTCTCTGGTTTATTTGGAAGCAGAGAACCCAGAAGTTTGCTGTAGTGCACATTTAGTCCCTGCCAGTTTGGTTTCAAAGGTAGGTGTCCCCCACAGAACTGCAGAATGGCAAAGAAATCAAGGTTTCCCATTTCCTTCTCTGTGCTGAAGACTCCCATTCAGGAGCTTGATGTAGGGCATATCTGGCCAGTGTGAAACTTCATCAAAGGGTCTTTGTTCTCAGAAAGAAAGAGTCTGAGAAGAAAAAAGCTTGGAGGTGGTCTCCTTACCAACTGGGAAGGAATATTTTCACTCCCTTCTTTTTGCAGGTCTAAAATAGGAACCACATGTTGATAATATGAAAACGTTTCTGGAAGGGAAGATGAAAGATATTAAATTTATTGCTAATAAGATACTCCAGAAGATTATATATTTTTAAAAAAGATTTATAAAAAATTGGGGTTTTTTGTGAGTTGGGCCAAGAATAAAAGGGTGAGAAAAAATATTGATAATAAAAGGGATTTTTATTGCAAACTGTTTTGCATCTGAGTAATTTTTTTAATACTTTATATTTCTTCTTTCCAAACTGTTAAATCTGTATCTTCTAACTGAAGATTTTAAAGCAGAAAAAAACCAAAACAAGAGAACAAAAGAGCAATGCACTGTTTATGTAACCTTATTTGGTATTTTGGACTTTTGCATGTATTAGAAGATGAGAACTAGACTGCAGCAGAGCATTACTGTGCGTATTCATTAAGAGCACCTTACTTTTGATTCTTATTTTAGACTCCCTCTCTACTGCCCATGCAGAAAAATGAAATTAGCTCTTGTAAGCATTTCTCAATTACTAGTATATAGTTATCTGGTAGATTTTAGAGAAGTTCACGGGATTGTCAAACTCTGTTGTTTAAAAGCTATAGAAGTTAGATGATTAGCAGATTTTGAAAAATATGTTTTCCTCTTTATTTCTCTGTCTCCAAGGTTTTTTAGCAGTATTGATCTTCAAGTCAATGCATCATTATGTTGTTCTGTGAAACCACTCATATCCTATTGCTATGTAAGTGCAGCCAATGGGGGGGGNTATTTTCAAGGAAATAATACTTGGATTACCAAGCAAAACCAAGAAAAGGAAAAGCAACAAAAGAAATTTCTCTTGAATCTACAATCAATAATATTTGACCTTATCTGGTGCTTAATTGGTTGGTTCTTCAAGTGTTTAGAATGGTGGATTACTTACCCTGGTTAGTGGAGCTGCTTTACAGCAACTATGTACCTTTGTATTGATCAGTGCTGTGTGCTTGGTCATGATTACACTGTAATGGATCGTTCAATGAAAAGAATTTACTTGAGCACTGTTTGATCTTAATAAGTTACCACATTTTCACAGAACAGTGTGATTATTCCACTCTGTTCCAGATCTGAAAGATGGTGAAGCAATAACATTAGGAGACAATTTTAAAGCAGTGTTATCAAACTGGAAAGATTAAAGTTGATGCAGAAAGGATTTGTGAGTTGTGAAGAGCTGTACTTTTGACTAGTTTTGGTTTAAACGTTAAATTTATTCAATTACTGCTATATGGAAGTATATATGTGTAGAAAGACATGCTTATCCATACATATGTGCCTATACAAGGTGGGATGTCTCCTGTAAGTAGGATTATTATTAAGCAATTATATAAAGACATCCTTATGCTTTAGGTGGTTTTCAGCAAAGAAGGATTTTTTTTCCCTCTCTTATTCAAATTTTATCCCTGTTAAAATTTAACTTCAGTTAAATGTGGATTATGGCCAGCTGATGAGAGTAGATGTTTATCACTTAAAGATACTTCACTCAAAAGGACTAAGAAAATTATTACCTGTAGTTCTGTTTGTTTTCTTTACTGCATTGCATTTAAGCATATTTCTTCCATTTCTATGAAATGTAGTGATTTTAATTAAAATCTCTTTAGACTTCTTTTAGGTCAGCATTACATTCAGGCATGGGTTTTTAATTATTGTCATTAACAGGAATTCCTCTACTTACTAGACCTCTAGTTTCATGTAGATTTCAGTAATGTGACAGCCAAGCATAGAAATCCTAAAAAGAATTCATTATCTAAATTGCGTGTCCCTGTGTAATTATGCAAGTCATTCAGCAAAACATTTCTGTTATCATTAAACAGCCAGTTGGCTCCTGTATGTTGATATGCAACCACGACTTCAGCTGAGGAGATAGTTAGTGTTGCAATGCATAAAGTAAACACAGAACTGTTGACATGACATATTTAGGACAAAAGAAGCATACATACAGTAGTAAGGAAAAAAAAACAAACCAGCATGCTGAATATTTTTGCTTTGGAGACCCCATACAATTTGTTCATATAAATCCTTTGCAGAGTTTCTTTTTCAGTTATGAATTCAGAGCATACCCTACAGCATTTTCTCATGCAGCAGCAACTAATTGAGGGAATTCTCTCTATTATTTATGGACTTTACATTAGCTTAAAATTCCTCATATTTCACAAACAGTTTCTTTAGAATGGAGGAGCATAACCTTGATCTAGATTCTCCGGTTAGATTCCATTAAATTCATGTAACCTTATTTCTTCTCAGTCTATGTCCCAAAACTGGTTTTATATGAAGAAAATGTTCTTCTTGAGCTGAAAGAGCATGATGCATCTTTTAATAGAATTATTTTTCACTGGAAACATGTCAGGACAGCAATTGCAGCAAAGAATTTATATAATGCAGCTTAGAATACAAAGCATCTGAGACAAAGGTAGAGAAAGCTTCAAAGATAGCTGGTTATTCAAGACTATTTTGCAGATTGTAGATTCATACACTTATCAGTCTTCACAATCTGATTGAGTAGCTTTATCTTGAAAACTTCTGTTGTCCTAAGTTTAAAAAATTATTTACAACAAAGTCTGGTTACATATGTATGTGCATGCAAAGGAAGTAAATAAGGTATTTATATATGGATTTTTTTCCCATCAGAAAGGCAGTGTGTTTAGTAGTGAAATCTGTGTATTTGACCAGTAAAACACTTAATTTTCTTAATGTAAATAATAATAATAGCTTTTTTTGGTTTTTTGGTTTGTTTGGTGGTTTTTTTTGTTTTTGTTTTTGTTTTTTTTTTGGTTTTTTTTGGTTTTTTTTGTCCTACAAGTGTCATTTTCTTTACCAGATGCACGTTTTTGGTTTGGAGGACATTTTTCATCTGGGTGACCTTTCAAACAATCATCTGTAAGCAGACAAGTGTAATGAATCTTCTGTTTTTTCTTTTCAGTTCCACTAGGTATTTGTGACAGGGTAGTTCATTATGGTTTTTTTGTTCTGAAAGTTGCCTCGAACTTTTTTTGAAATGAAATGTATTTTCTCCCTCTTTTAAAAATATGATAAAAAAAAAATTAAGCTTTTCTGAAAAGCCTTGACAGAACACTTAAATTCCAGCAGTAATAGCAAGGACTGGATAAAATATGACACACAACAGGATATTATTTGGGGCAGTAACTAATAATGTAGAAAATATATTTACATAGGTTTTGAAAAGAAAACTGGAATATCTGGAGAGGAAAAGAACCCCACAGTAATTCTTCCCCTTGCTCCAAGTTTATTTTATAAATGAAATATTGGTTTTCTTACATGCATAACTTCAGACAACCAAAATTCCATTTCTATTTTTATTAGCAGAAAATCACACAAAATACAAAATAGCTTTTATGCACTTGTATTGGTTTTGCTACAGTCTGTGTATACCATAAATATACCTGGAACTGTGTCAAGGCAATGAGGCCAGCTGGGTACCCTGTATCTCTGTGCAGTCTCAGGAATAGCATGGCTGGGTGCTGACTGCTTGCTGGGAGCAACCCCTGCCCCATGCTCTCCTCCCCACGCTGTGACTGGAGAGATTGTACCAGGAGACAACCATTCTAGGCCCTGTCTCACTTAGGCACTGGTGTTTTTTTCATTTAGTAACTGTGAGACGCTGAAGTAATTGAGAGGTTAGCCTTAGTGGTTTAGCCTTCTAGGTTCTTTGGCTGGTTTGCCTAAAATAAAAGTGAAAAAAAAAACCAGTTCTAAAATAATCAGTGTTAAAAACATTTATATGTCTATACATTAAATTACACCTCCTTGCAATCACATCCATTTCCCTCATATAAAAAAATGTCATCAAGTGATTCACAAAGGTTAATTAATTGAAGTTTCTCCATTTCAAAGTGCATGTCAGTGATGTAGAAAGCAAGCTACCACTAGAAACTACTCCTTCACTAATAGATATTGTGAATAAAACCACAAAAAAAGCAAAGCTATACTTTCTTTAGAAGTAGAATGTAAATTCAATGGTGAAATATAGCAGAGAAAATTATATGGGAAAAATTCAGCAGGAAAATGTCTGAAAACCAGAACACATTCCAGTGATTATTTATCAAATTTGGTCTGAAATATCCTCACTAGAAAATATTTAATTTGCTTAATTTGTTACTAGAGTTTACAGTCAAAAATATCATGGCATTAAGCATGAAGAATGTTGCTATTAACATAAAAAATATATTAATTTGCAATAAAAAGGAAGGAGTCTGATATTATTTACTCCACTAAACTTGGAATAATGTCAGTTCTTACCAATTTAGGTTAAATATCAGCTTTAGACTGAGAATAGGCAGTAACTCAGATAAGAATATTTTTTCTAAATCATTTTTTCATGAAAGCTTCAAGGGGGACAAGTAAAGAAGGGGGCCAGATGCAGCTTTCTTCAAATAGCGGAATAGGGAAAGTGCCATTCTAATTCTTTGTTCATTATTTAACCCTGGTGATTTCTTCCTTGCTTCTTAAAAATATCTGTACTTTGAAAAGTACGAGTGCTTCAAATCTTTTTATTATAGATTGCCAGGAGTAAAGCCTTCCTTTTGTTTATTTTAAATATCTAAATTCACCTTAGAGAATCTAAAGAAGCACCTCAGAGATCTTTTTGATTAGCATTCATAGTATTTGGAAGTGTTAATTTTTTTCTCCTCTTTGAACACCAAAAACTCAACTGGATAAAAGAGGAGTTCTGTTCACTTAGGGACAGTGGAAATTCTCCAAGGAAATCCTGTGGTTCAATGAAAAATTTCATCCATATGAGCGCTGTATAAACCTGACCCTCATGACTGCAGTACCAGTAATTCAAATAAAATCATATATAAACTGGCATAGGGTCACAGCACAAGATACAGTGGTTATTGCTGTGCAGTGATGGATGGGCATATAATAATGTCAAAAACTGATACTGATTCATGAAGGGTCTTCTACTTTCAAAATAAGCAACCTTCACCTTGCCTTCAAAATCTTGCTGGGGGAGGGAACTGTTTCCCTTTCTTGGCCTAGATAGATATTTCAAAAGCTTATTTCCTGATACTTGTTATATTCACAAACTATTTGTGCTAGCTGTTTTCATGATTTACAGCGGAAGGGATTCACTCTACATGAGAAATCATTGTCTGGAATAAATAGTACAGAGATGCAATGCACAACAATAGAAGACAAGCTGAGGTGAATGGCAGCCAAGAGGGCGTGATGGGAGTTATGTATGTTTTACTTATAACTGTTTTACACCCCTTTCTGATGTATAGGTGACATGATGCACACTGTGAATCTTAAACATTTGGATTTCTGTTTCAGCATTGAGGAGGGAGAAATACTGTGCTCTGTATTAATTGGATAACTTTGGCTCAAGCTTTTAAGTGTGACAAATGGAGATGTGCCAAACTGCCTGAAAGTAATTCTGGTTGTCAGTGAACCACAGTGGCTGCCAGTTTGCAGACAATTTCTAGTCTTCTTCAGTCTGTCACATCTCTTTCACACTACCTATTTACCATCTGAATAGAAAGCCAGCACTGTGAGACATAAATAAATGTATTTGTCTTTTATATGACAGTGTTTCTTTGAGGGACTTGTGCTATACTGAGCTACACATCATGAACCAACCTGAACTTCTGCAGTGACATAATTTGCAGTCAGGTCTCCTCAAGCAAGCAGCAATTGAAGTGCTGCAGGAAGCCAAAGAACGTAATTAATAATGAGGCGACTTTGTGGTTGCCATGTAATTTTGTTATGTTGGAATGATGTTTGTGTTAGGTTAGCTCATTCTCCCCAGGACACCTGAAAGGATATTTGCGATAGAACAAACAACCTACCCCTGCGGATGTAACAGCAGAAGGCTTTGTTGCTTTATGAGTCTGATCCAAAGATGCCTTCTGTTCCTTCGTTTACAGGAAATCCAGGGTAAACCTTTTATTTACAGATAGGGAACACTTGCCAGAACAGAATAAAAAAGCAGCTGATTAATCAGCATGCAGCCTTCATCTTGTAGGGCCTAGCTGCCTGGACCTTTTTAACATTTGGAAGATTAGCCTTGGTGAGAGAAATGTTGTGTGGAAATGCCTTTGATAGCTCTGTGTTTTAGTCTAGCATGCTTTGGAAAGGGGATCACTCAGGGTTTGAAAAAGTCTGCATGCTAGAACAGGGCATGTTCATGGCTGGGTAAAAAAAATTACCTCGTTCTAGTTCTGTACTGCTGTCCTTTGAAGCAAAATGAGAGGAAAGCTTGCTATGCAACTTCAGTTGATAAAACCTGTTTTCTGGAACATTACCAAGTCTAAATATATATCATCTATGAGAAATAAGGCAGACAAAGGATTGTATTCCTAAATAAGCTTGGTATACCTAGGCAACTGCTAAGAAAACAAAAATGAGAAGTGTTCTGCTAGTTCGACCCTTAAATTATGCAGCTGCTCATTACGAGAATTATATATCTCATGCTGCCCTTTGGAAGGAAGGCATGGTGCACAGAGCTGGAACAATTACTGAATTATAGTACAATAAGAAAGGCCTCCTAAAGTGTCACATGCGTGTAGAGGAAGATAAGAAAGGCCAGCTTAAGTTCTTGGCATTTCAAAGAAGGCAATCAAGAAACCCTTTGAATTCTTTGGTGTTCTTTCCCTGCAGTTCATCTACATTTTTATGCAAGTCTGACAAAGCATCCCATTCATGTGTCAGCACTCTCGTCTCTGGATGCATTAGTGTTTATTACAGGCTGAATTTGCAGATGCTACCATTTGAAAACAGTAAGAGAGCCAGTTGTGTGGCCTTAATATTTATATAATTAATAATGATTTCATGCTTCCCTCCCCAGTGCTTCTGAAATAAAACCAGCTACATTAGCATGGTCAAACATAACAGGGCTCAATACAATCCTGTAAGCCTAAATTGTTTTGCCATAACAGGCTTTGAATTTTACTCTGAAATTAAATGTGTTGTGTTAATCAGCTTACTGTTAATGAATGATTTGGGTGACACATTTGGCACATTTTTGCACATTTAGCTATGAGATTATTTTTTTATATTGATCTCATAAAAATGTATACTCTGAAGAGTAGGCTAGAGTGTCTTGAATCTTTTTTTATTTGAAAATAATAACATGCATTTTTCATCTTCCAAATGTTTATCTGCGACTATGGTCTGGAAATTAGCCAAAGTAAACTTTTTCTTGAAGTTATATCTTCCAGTTATATTTCCAGATAGTGTTTCTTTAACTGCATTTGGATTGTACTGAGAATACCCATAATCATACCCAGACTTTTGATGAAGCAAAAGTTATACAGTATTTCTAGTTGATATATTATTTATCCAGAAATAGAGCTTGTTGGTAAAAGTAAGAATTACAGTCTTTTATACATTTAATTCAAAATTGTTTTGTGTTACTACATGTTAAATGTTTCCACATGTTGACATAGGTAAAATCATCACAAAAAGTAATTTAACAATACATCAGGCTCGCTATTCTGTTCCTTTCATCGGGAGTAGAAGATTTGGATTATTCCTACATTTTGAAATGAAAAAAAAAAAGAAAAAAGAAAAAATATGTTGGCAGACTGGGAGAGCACTTAAAGTATGGGGTTTTTGTTCATCTGTTTGTCTGGGGTTTTTTATTCTATTGATTTGTCCAGAGTTTTGAAGGTGGTTGATTCAGTATATTATCTGTCAGTCAGGATCAAATTCTAAGTAAATATTCTGTAAAAAACAACAAAGGAATTATTAAGGACAGTAAAAATTCTAGAGTCTGTCCTTCTGCTGTGTAAACACTATAAAACTTTAAAAGAAATCAAAGCAAAGCAAACCCTTCTGATTACAAAGACAAAAAAAAAAAAAAAAGGAATTACTTGCCTCTTAGACAATCCAGCTAACACAGTTTATATTTCTGGGGTTTGGGACTGATGAGCAAATACAGAGACAGCTCTGATTGGCTTACTGTGTGGCTATGCCTAAGAAACAGGATGCCCATTATGAGAGCTGAAAGACATTTTATTGCTTTTGTCTCAGATCTCTTTAACTGCATTCACAAACTAGCTTTACCAGAACTTCTAAGGATTGCATGCTAGGGTTCTTGTGCCTTTTGTCTTATATTCTGTTTACTTTGTGCTAATGCAAGCTATGCACTAAAAGCTTGTATCACTCCTAATTTCAGTAATGTCTCTACTGTGTAGATGAGGAAGAAGTCACTTTTCCCCTTGCTGTTTTCTCAGTGACCCAAAAATAGGATGCTTGAGAAGGAAAATAATTAACAAAATCATCAATGCTTTTTGCTGCCTTCTTGCACACATACCTCAAGAAGTAAAGTACTTACACTACAAAGGAAGTTGTAACTGTCTTATGGAGTAACAGTTCAAAAGTCTTTCAGAGACAAAAAACTTTTTGTCTTCAAGATGTCTCTTTGCCTTTTACACTTAAATTTCCAAAACTAAGCAGACTTAATCAGAAGCAATATGCCATGTGAAGCATAAAACCATATGGAAATCCAGCCTCGAGAAAAGTTCCCTCTTTTCTCAAACCAGTCTGTGATAGAGAAGACTCTGAAGGGAGATTGTGTGGAGGGTTCTGGTCTCAGGTCCATGTGCTTACAGTGCAAATTACCATGTAGGCACCACTGTGCCTGCATAGCTCCTCTTCTGACAGGTGTTGGGTGGTGAGTAGAGGTCATGTTTATTTTTGCTCTTATTTTTTTTTTTGTGTTTGGTAGATGAGATCAGAAGGGGAACTTCAGGATAAGAAAGTGGGTTTTACAATTGCTCTGTGTAATACAGAGTTTCCAAAAGGAAGCACAATATGAAAGCTTATGGGGTTAATAGATTAGAACAGAGGATCCTCAGCCCCATGTAAAGCTACAAATGGCATAGGCATTATTTTAAAACTAGAAATTTTATGTTGTTAGGATCCTGACAATTAAGATTTGAATGATCTTTGCCATTGTGAATAAAAGCCATTGCTAGGATACTCTTTTAAATTGCTCACAGAAAATTAAACTGTGAAAGCTTGCCATTGCACTGTTTTAGCAATGTGTTTGCTCTCATGGAAGTTTTGCTTGTGGATAAGAGAATTGCCAAACTGAAGTAAAGTAATATCTTTCATTTGGTAATATTACTAACTTTTAAGATTAGGAGGTCTGGTTCTGATCTTTCAGGATATGGTTTCAATAATGTGGTTTGAGTTATTTAGAGTTGCAATTTCTTATGACAAGTAAAACATGGTGCAAATCCTTTGAGAGAAAGAAAATTTTTCAGTTAAAGTACAAGAGGGCAGTAAGATATATTTTTTTGGTTTTTGTCCTGACATTAGTCTGGTTAGCAATAATGATTGTTGCAAATTTATATTTACAAGTAAACTGACCTTACTTCATATTTTTTATGTGGCTGATATTGAATAGTATTGGCTTGTTGTTATGTCTCTCTTACAGGGATAGGCACTGGGGGTGACACCTTCTGACTTTAGTGCTGCTGTAACAGCTGATGCAGCTGGGGATTTGGTTTATGATGTCTGTGAGCAGTTCTGCCTTGAGAGGAAATAAAAGGAGAAAAGGATTTACATTTGTTTTGTGATTTTTGTTCCTATGGAAATTGAAGACACATTTTTTTCTTCTGTGAGATGAATTCCAACTTTTCATATCTCTTGAGAATGAATTTCAGGCACCAGGGAGAACAAAAGAGAGCATTTCTAAGTAGAAAGAGTGCTTTCAGCCCAGATACAAAAAACATGACACCCCCCCACTGGTCTGGCTTGCTAGAGGGGTTACTAGCCTGTCATCTCTAGCACAGTTATCTCAGTATTTCTTTTGAGTGATATAAGAAGACTCAAATTTGGGCCTGTGAGCTGCAGATAGCTTTTCCTGAGATCAGAGAAAAGAATGTCTATTTTGGCTTTAAACACTGTATTGTAAATATAGGGCTGTTGTTCTTATTATTGACAACCACTTCTTTTTACCTCTTTCTCCACTCTCTCCAAATTCTATCATCAGCCATTAGCTCCAAACAATGTAACAAGAGGTACTTTTTCTGTTTTTCTTTTTTTTCTTTTTTTTATTTGCAGCAACTTTGAATGCTTGCCCTCTCTTTATGTCTTCTGCTGCTGCTGTTAAAATATTCATATCCTTGATTTTAAATAAATAAGGCCTCTATGTTTCCCTAAATCAATGTGGTTAAAAAAAAACTTTCTCCCAGGGAATTGTGGGTGAATGCCAATTTATCCTAACAATAAAAAGACACTTTTCTGCTGGACATTTGCAAGCTCTCGGTGAAATAGAAGGATGATTCTGACAGCAATTCTAGGGTAAAATTGGAGTAATTTAGCTGAAGTCAACTGCTATTGCTGTAAACAAGATTAAGATCAGCCTTTGCATATATGAGACACACATGTATCTTAGCGCAAGTCCAGTTATTACTCCAGGAATGTGTTGGAATTAATGCTTCAGCAAATATTTGAATGCTCTCAAACATTTCCCTGTCTTAAAATAGGACATAGATATTTTAAAAAGATGTGTCATTTGTCAGTGGACAATACAGAGAAAAGATTATTTTCTTGATGCAGCAATTGTTTATCTAAGTCATGAGACAAATGGAATAAAATTTGTGTGACAAAAGAGAAAAACATATCCACTCTGAATTGTCTTATTCAGGAGGGAGGGATATTACCTCTTTCAAAAACATCAGTCTTGCTGTTATGATTAACAGAATGTTTTACAGGAAAGCCATCTCTCAATGGTGTGTTGATTCAGGGAGATATCAAATGGGTCTCTCTGACAATAAATTAGTTTACAAGTTTTACTCTTTGTTCTTCTTGGCTTCCTCATTTAACAGTCCAGAATAGCCTAAGTACTTCTAGGGCACCCATTGCCATGTTATTAGAGAGCTATGTAATCCACAACCTGCTGTGTTACCCTATAAGGTATGGAAATTCTATTATCTTCATTTTATAGATGAGCATAAAGACACAGAGGAACCAAATGACACTGATACGGTCACACACATTGTCTTTGATTTAGGAGATATTTTGGAAGATCTGTTGCTTTAGCTGTAGAAGCTGAGGATGCCATGCATGTGCCTGATCTCAGCACCTTAGGTAATTTAGTAGTCAGCAGGGAGGAGTAGACAATTCCGCAGCACAATTCATCTCATTGTAAAGTAAAACTTAGAGAAGTTCACATGAATCATGTTGTGAAATAGACTGTTTAAAGAATATAGGTGATTGGCTGAAAGGTATTCTTCAATTAAAAATGTCAGTATTTCACCAGATAATTTCTTCTTCTAGTATCTTCCTTTAAAAGCATTCTTTCTGAAAAATCCCACCTTCTTGCTAAGAATTCTTATGATTAATGCGGCAAATTTTCTTAATAAGAAATTAGAAATCCTTCTATCTATCTTGTATTAGAAACTGTACATTGTGACTATAGTTTCTTAATACTTTATTGCTGCACAAGCTTCTTTTGTACATCAGATGCCTTGACTGCAGTCAGACATTATGCAATCAAATGCAAGACTATAAACTTCCACTAATTTGCAAAATAAAGTCTGCTGGTTTTATTATGGAATTTTTGCTGCTATAAGAATCTAAGTGCTGGGATGGAGTCCAGTAGCGTCTTATCATAGACACTGTGTGGTCAGATTTATTCTCGTGACAACATTTTCTCTTAATTTACAAAGTCATTTGATGTCTCTGTTTATCAATGGTTATCACCTATTCCTCTGTTTGGTTTTATTCTTCTAAATGAAAAAGCTTCGATCTCCTAGTCTTCTCTAAAAAGAAAGACTCTTGCCTTGTTTTTTTCTTTCTTTAATTCTTCTGATAACTTGGTCTTCACTGAAAGTACTTTCCAGTTTTATGTCAGAAACACATTGAATCAACCCTTTCCCTATAGGTCTATATTTGCATTTCTGAAAATATGCTTCAGGATTAGTTCTGATATTGAATTATGTGGGACTTCAGCTCAATCTCTTCCCTCATTTAATCAAACTACAGGTTCTATTAGCCTGTATTCTTGCTAAACTAAAATAATTTACTATATGGAATTTCATCACCTGCTCTGCTGAAGTCCAGAGAGATTATATTTACTCAATTTCCTTTGCTTCTAAAAATTAAGTAATTTGCCATGGTACTCTCACATTATCTACCATTATTAAAATATTTGTGTCAGACTTACCCTTTCATCAGTTGGCATGGTGTTATACTTTCCCTTTGAGTTCTGTTTTATTCCTTCAGATCAATTACTATAGATTTATGGCAACTTGTGCCTGCATTTCTCCCCTCCAAGTTTTGGTATACATTTATGTCACTCCAGTCAGGTAGTACTCATCTTGTACTTTTTTTATAAAATCAGTTGTGGTGTTGAATGTGGATTTTACCTCTGATTAATTTTGCCCATTAGTCTGCATAAATGCCTCCCTGGTAAACAGCAGGTACCCGACAAAAGTACACAAAGCATGCATAAGAAACCTTAGGTGATATACAACAGAGTTGGCAAGAGTTTAAGCAACTGCTTCTTGTTGGTGTGACTGCTGCAGCTCATTACAAGGTGGGCATTTGTGCAAACAAGTGTTGCAGTCTTTCTTAATCAGCCTTGTCAACAAGATCTTACTAGCTCCATCTTTTAGCTGTAAAGTAGTAGGACTCTGAAAGTTTAGTCAGAAAGCTAAATAAAGAGAAAGAAGATACATTCACAATGCGTAACATTTAAAACAATGTGTTTAATGTTACTGCCTTCTAGGAAAGGGATGTGCAATACAGCTGTGGACAATTTACCAAGGGGTTTATGTCATTTCCATGTTCTTTGGCAACACGGGTATGGAAACTGACAGAGCATAAATTTCCTTTGAAAGTCAGACTACTGAGAAGTTGCAAAGTGATTACCTGAGACTGTGAAACAGATTAATTAACAAAGAAAAAAAAATTCAATCCTTAATAAAAAGTTCCATACTCAAGGTGTCTGCCAGGTGTTTTCTGCTTTCAGTGCTATTTTTCTCCCCACAGCAGGGAACAAAATTTTCCATTATAATCAGGAATGCTGCTAGCACTTAATGTCTGAATGGGGGACCAACAAAAGATTACAATGTAATCAATCTTTTCAAACTTCTGTGAAAGGTTTGTCCTCTCACCTTGCACTCAAAAATGCTATTAGCAGTATGAAAGTTGCAGTTGTTTCTTTTTGAGTTTTCTTACCTCGGTCCACTGTCCTACAGCTATAGCTTTGGCCCCTTACTACTTCAAAAATTCATACT
>PYHW01009483.1:1313902-1329113 GCA_013186435.1 Turdus rufiventris
CTAAAATTTCATTTCAGTCCTATACTTGTCTTCTCTTTAGCACTACATCACCTTGATCCTTTAAGCAGCAAATATGCAAGACATTTTCTCATAATCTGTTCAGATTACAAGACCATCAAGGTTGGAAGGAACATTAAACATCATCTAGTCCGTCAACCTGGCACCACCATAATCCCCCCCAAAGCATATCCCCAATGTCACATCCAGATGCTTCTTGAACACTTCCAGAGGACTGTCTCTAGTGCTGCATCCCAGGCTGGAATGAATCCTGCCTTACTTAGCATTCTGTCTTTAATAACCTGAAATGTTATGCCTACATTTTATTAAATTGAATTAATTATAAAATGATGCCCCATCACTCATTTCAAGTGAAATCTGTTAAATAAATTTAGTGACATAAATTTATAGGAGAAGGGTTCACCATCCATCAGAAGATGGTGAGAGGAATATTTTTTTTTGAGAAAAATACAGGAATACTAATGAGAACTGAGTGGAAAACATGTCAAAAAAGATAGTAAGCACAACTACATAGGGACAGCTTGGAAAAAAGTAGAGCCCTGATCTGAAGAACTTTTAAAGGAAGAATTGGTATAGTATGAAGCTAATTGCTATAGGAATGGGTTGTGGATCACAAGGGAATTGGTCTCTTTCCTTTAGTGTATTCCTTCCTAAATCAGGCTTACTTGTAAAATTCATTTTATGTTCTGTATTGACAAAAGGCTAAGTTTTACATCCAATGAAGACAGTAGCAAAGCTCCAACTTATTTCAGATGGGAGGAGGCATATGACCAATTAATGTGTAGGAAAACTGCCACCTGTTTCTGGTGTCCCACTGTATAAAATGACCTAAAATACATATTCTTGTCTATCAGTAAAGTATTCTGGTATCTCAGGTCGTCATGATTTTAAGAATTTGGCATTGCTTTTAAATAACTTGCTGCCTCTGAAGTTGCCATTAAATAACTCACTTGATATAAAGGTAATAATCATCTTAAAATTAACTGTTAATTCACTCATGGCTACAGTTTTATAGTAATTTCTCTTTTAAAGCTAAATTGTTGGCACAGATCCATGCATTACTTGTGGATGTTTGCAGGGGAAGACAGGGTGTCCTAACCAAGTGTCAGTGATCCTTTTCAGCATTCTTGGTCTGAGATCAACCGTTGAACCCATGCACAGGACAAAGTCATTAAGAGAACAGTAATTCTTAGGTGTTTTGACAAGACATTCTATAAATGGCAATTAATATCTCCACTGCCGTTTCTGTCAGGGAGGTGAATGGAAATGTTAAGTAAGCTAAATCTAGTGACTGCTTTTCCTATTTTGTTAAATCTTTTTTGTTTGTGTCTTTTTTTCTTTTATTTTTTTTTAATAATACAAGAGGAAAAATACATTATTTCTCTCAGGCCTTTAATCTGCTTCATAAGTTTTCATTTCTACAAGTTCAGTAAACACAAACATGTACATACTGCCCACTATTTTCAGAAGTTTGAAATTTATAAGCCTTTATTATACATCATGAAATATAAGTCCAAGATTATATCATGCATTTTGGTTTTTGTATGTTTTTAGTATTTTTTTCTTAATTTACTGTTACCCTGTGAAAAATAAAACCAGTTTAACTTTACATCTAAAACTGGTACCAAGGGAACAGATGCAGTGTGTTGCCAAGTATTCACAATTCTCATGTTATAGAACTTGTCGAATTCTTATGTGACTGGACAAGAAATTTCTGTTTCTAGCCACATTTCATAGCAACAAAATTAATTCTGTGGAGGTAAACAAACCTTCTGTTTTGTCTTAAGGTATTAAGAAAACACAATGGTTTGAGGAAATCAAACCAAGAGTTTCTCTTGGCATGTTCCTTCCCAAAATTTGCTTTATGTATGAACCAAACTTCCCATGATGTTTTTACTACTTGAGAAACGAGACTGTGTACAGACATAAAGGATGATGTAAAGAGCTTGTTATATGTGTAAATATTCATGATCTGTGCTCATAGTAACAATTCTTGTTCAAGCATCTTGCTTAATCCATTTTAACCTGTTTAAATATCAAAAATAACTGATAATAACTGATAACTGAGAAAAAAAGTCCAGGGACCTGGGGATGACATCCAGGAAATGCTTTTAAATGCACTGTATATGCATTTTGTGCAGTAATTTCAGACAATCCTTCTACTTTCTATCTAGATTTGAATGCAATTTAAAGTGGCCTACTTTAGAGCTATTCTTGCATGAATAAATACAATATAAGAAACAAAAAAGAGGTGTTACACGTTTAGAAGGGTTTGTTTGCTGAGATACTTCATTAAATAGGAAAGAGGACAATGCAAGATTATAAAAAAATAAAGTTTCCTCCATAAAATATGGATTCATTATTAATGTGAAAATTATTTGATTTCCTTTTCAGAACCACAAAGATAATTTTTTCTGCAGCCTTCCAAGATAGATTTGGAAGCCTGGAAGTATATCTTTTCCTAAGTATCAGAATAGGATTGTGTGACTAACCAAAACTATTTGGTGCATACAGATGTTGCTTCCATATTCATTTTCAGTGCATTGAATGTAATGACTAAAAGCAGCACAGATTAATTTTCAAGCATGGTTTAATAAAATGTAAGTGTTTTGACTCAGGAGCATTTGCTTAATGTGAGTTTTAATGTAAACTATATAAACTCATTTAGAGACTTATGGATATCTCTTCTGAAAAATGATGTAAATGAGTACAGCTTTTAAAGAAAAAGAAGGAACTGTAGGATGAGGTTAGCTCAGACATAATGAAAGAAAGCACTTTCTAGTATTCTATGTGTAGTATATCTGCAGTTCTCACAACTCAACTGGCACTGATCTGGATTTTACAAAATTAGCTAAATGAGATGCCATTATACAAGCAGAATGGTTCTTTTTTCTCTGGATTAGTTTAATGACATCTCTGATATCTGTGTCCTTGATATTTATCAAGGACATATTTTTGTGTAAAAGAAAAAATCAACAATATAATCAAGCTTACTAGGCCCCTAATTTAAGCACTTTTTCCTGTCACATTCTTCAGAGTCATGAAGCTTAAGTTAGGAGAACAGGTGCCTAGATTTAGGTCGAAATTCCGCTAAGAAAAATGTACTTCAGAAGTATTTTCAAATCAGTTTAACTACTTATTTACATCATAATATGTATGTATAAGTCTTCTGCCACAAATCTGATTTTGGTCTGATTTGTACTGAAGGAAAATAAAAAAAACCCAAACAAGTAGCAAGAAGCGTACTCTAGAAAAAGGAGTTCATTAAAAAGATGCATTTCAACCTAAATTTAGTGTTTGTTGAGACAGTGTTAATTAACCTAATTACAGAATTACGTGTAATTTGTACTTTTATGCAAAAATAGTCTTATTTGCCTTGCCTTGCCTTGCCTTGCCTTTCTTTTCCCTTT
The DNA here is from genome assembly GCA_013186435.1 of Turdus rufiventris. Lineage (NCBI taxonomy): Eukaryota > Metazoa > Chordata > Aves > Passeriformes > Turdidae > Turdus > Turdus rufiventris. The sequence goes on from PYHW01009483.1 coordinate 1,317,331, forward strand.
CTTTTCCTTTCCCCTTCCCTTTTCTCAAATTCATGGGGAAAATGTTCATTTTGACATTTGCAAAGTAACACTTAGGAAATAAGTTTAGGTTGCCATACATAGATGCCTTATTTCTCAACAGACAGAAACGTGTTCAAAAGTAAAATAAAGAATATATATATATACATATATACACAAATATATATATATAAAAAAAATCATACATATAATTTAAGAGTGTGGTTCCTCATGTATATATATATATATATATATATGATTATGATCTCGAATTTTGCCTTTACTCCATTATTTCTTAATAAAGTCAATATTCTTATTTCAGTATATTCCAAGGCTGCACTCCAGGGACCCAGGATATGTATTTATCACAAGTCAGAAGATCAGCCATTTGCTGTAAGGTAGAAAATTATCAGGAAAACCAATTATTTTAGACTTTTTTAACAATCATAAGAAATAAAATTAAATTCAACCTGAGCAGTTTTGGTTTTTTCTGCTGTAGATGAGTTAATGATCAGGAATATAACAACAGCACAAAAATTTTACAATTGCGCAGAGTAGAAATAAATATTGTTCAGCTCAGTTTCACAATACTCTGCCAGTTCTTCTCATTTTGACTACCTTTTCTGAGAGAATTTGTAGAAATTACTAATCAAAATTTGATTTTATGTCAAACAGCTGGCTGAGTTTTCCAAATAGAGACTTAAGTTGTTTTAGACTGACAGCAGGTTCATGTTTGGGGCATATAAATAGATCGGAAAATGTGGCTATGTCAAAAGTGGTGCTGTCTCAGCATGTTGCCTGTAAATCAATTCAACAAAATATTTTGATCAAGCATCATAAATATTTAGGTGTGAGAATAAAAAGATAGTAAATGATTGTGACCATGGGATGCTTTATGAATATTTTATTATCACCATCCATCATCACCTTTTGGGAACAAATACTTTTTTTAGGCAGCAAAATTAAGAACTACATAATGAAAAAGATTAATGCTGAAAATAATGTAATTCCAAATATTTGAAAACTGGTCTCATCAAGTGATAAAATCAAATTTTAAAAAGTTCATTTCAATCCTCTGAGGAGTTTTTTTGCATTAGATTGTCTTGCTAAAATTAAATGTATGGCAGGAAAAAACTGCCAATTTTTGAGGAAATAAAATTATGTGAGATAGCATTCTTCAGAGGAGTAGCTTGAGCAGATGAAAAGATGGATGAGTTCCACGCCATGCTGAAGATGGTTGCAAATTTATAAAGATATGCTGTCTGGTCTTTGTGTGCCATAAAGTCTGTCTAAATAACAATATCCTCTCAGGGAGAGAATCTGCTGTTCTGGCTGCCCATGTATTGTTGAATTTGGACTATCTCCATTTGCAAATGTTGACTTTTCATCTGTGCCCAAAGAATGAAATCTGTATGAGAGATGTGCAAAGCTTTTAATCTTTATTTATTTGTTAACAAATGGGGTTTTTTTTGCCAAATCCTGTTTGCATTTCTTTTCTCCTGCTCTTCCTGCAAGGTGACTGTCTGCATCCACAATGTGACACTTCAGCTAAGAATACAAATTGCAGTCATTTGTGTGTCTTTGTTTGTTTGTTTGTTTACTTGTTTGTTTGTTTTTAATGACAGAATGCATTAAGTCAGAATAAAAATCTGAGGTATTACTTTGCATCTTCTGTATTTCTAAATGGTATGCTAGAATTAAGCATATTTGTCAGTGAATGGTTATACAAAGTACAGGTTTATATTAATGGTTGCTGATCCATAGATTTTTAAGACCAGAAATAACATGTTATCAAGTGAACCTACTTTTTTTTTTCTTTTTTAAACTATAAATTGTAAAGTCTCACCTAGTTAAGTTGAAAAAAAAAAAAAAAAAGAGTGGCATAGAGATCCAAACATAGGCAATATGCAATTCAGGATAAGTAATAGCGCTGGATGCGTATTACCAGTGAAGAGCAAGGAATCATTCAGGTTTGAGCTGCTCAGTTTTAGCTCAGCACCATTCCAGGCCATGGTGCTTTGTAACTCCTCCTGGGGCGTCTTCCCACACCTTGGTTGAAAAGACTGTGCTCTTGTGATTTCAGAGTATAGAACTTGCTTGCAGAATGGTCACAAGCTTCATGTTGGTTAACATGTCTATTTGTTCTTAAAGACCAGGCAGCACTAAGTAAACTTGACCACTGGTATCTTACAAGCTTATCAGATACAAGAATTTTGTGTCGACTTCCTGACCATGCACACGTGGTTCATATATATGTATGTCAATGCAGAGAAAGCAGTTGGAAATAGGAAGAGAAAGTTAGGTCAGATAAAAATAGCATCCTTACAGGAGAGCCATTACTGATGGAGGTGTACCTTGGAAGTCATAATGGTACTGAATTTCTAGGAAATATACCAGAAAAAAAGAAAATATAACAAACTGAGTGACATTCCCTTTAATTATAGCTTTTATAGTAGAACAGCTATAGGGGAAAGGAACTTGAGACAAGAAATGCAGAGTACTTTCTCCTTCTACTTTGTATACATTCTTAGCTCTGAAAAGATATAGATATGAAGAAACTTCAGACACCAGACAACTGGGTAGAAACAACATTTCAAGTACTTGAACATTGTGGCTTCCAAAATTCAGCTGCCCATGGAATCAAAATCATGCAAAGTTTTTGTACAGTCATATGCATTATATGGAACCCATCTGGATCACTTATATACTTTACAGAATAGTGTAGAAAATCTTACTGTGTGAGGTTTTCCCACCTTTTCAGAAAGTACTTTTGTTCCTGCATTTCTGTATCCTGTATCCACCCACACACCTTTACTTCCCCTGTTTCCTGACCCTCCTCTCATAGTGCTTATTAAGGATTCTGGTAGTTTATCTCTGCTAAGTAATGCAGATATAAGCTAACCTTACAGTATTATTTAATTCAGCCTGACAAAAAAGAAGTTTGGGCCAAGATAGAGAACAGAGAGTAGCACGAGTTTCTTAATCTCTACCTGAGTAGAGAGGATGGAACACCAGGGAAGTGAGAGAAGCAACAGGGTAGGTGGTAGTGAAAAGTACAAAAACTGGCAGCAGTGACAGGAGGAATCCAGGGACCTTTGAACAAGGTAATTTCAGGATGGAATGTGAATTGTTTGTGCCGGGTAGAACGACCATGGAGTAAGTCAGTAAAAACAAATATTTTAAATAGACATTGGATGTTCTTGTTAACTAACAATACCAAGGAATCACATCTGACACAGCATTTGTGTGGCTTTGTGGTCTTGGATTATTTTTATAACATACTAGAAATAAAGAACAGTCTTCCCCATTTATTTGTCTGATAATTATGGGCAAAAAAAAAGGTCAAAAGAATCTTCTTAATTATAAATTTTTTTCAGCTTTTTTATTTAATATACGAGTAATCTTAAAACCTCTATGAAATGAAATAATATAATTTCAATTCCAATATATGTGGGGAAGCCTGTAAAATTATGAGGTCTTTGAAAAGATCATTGAGTAAAGTAGCCCATGAAAGTTTAAAAACTACAACAACTAAAAAAATCAGCCCACCCCCATCCAGAAAAAAAAAAACAAAAACCAAAACAAAATATAAAAAAAAAACAAAACACTTTCTACATTTGAGGATAAGTAGAGCTGAAAATGTTGCTATTGTGTTTTTTTTTTGGATGTTTTAAGATGCAATATGAAAAGTTAAATAAATATGATTGTCTGAAACACAACTGTGGCCCTGTTCAAATCCACTGTACTTAATGTTAGCACCTTCAGGCAAAGAGCACCTATTAATGTCACTTGAGACCAAAAAGTCTCACTGAGTGGAAATTATCTTGTGGCCTCAACTCTTTCAGAACTGAAGAATGAATTTTCTGGCTGTTGGCAAGAGAGTTTTAAAGAAGCAGGTGAAAAGCAGCTGGTCATCACACCAGAAGCTGGTTGCTAATTGCAGCAGTAAGTTAATCAATGAAATAGCTGTTTAGCTTCTGGGTATAATAAAAAGAGATAAAAGACCACACAGAAATTCCAGCATTAGGGTATGACCAGCTCTTGAGTGTCATACATTATTTTCCTTCTTACATCTGTCTGCTTTTGAGTAGGCAACTCATGCATCTGCTTGACAGCTATTAACAGAATAAAATAACAACAAAAAAGCATTTTTGGGTAAGATCTGATATAAATATTTACAAAGACAATTTAAGGGAGTGTTTGTTATGCACTTTTGTGTTTGCTTTCAAAACATTTAACTCCAGAGACAGATGGCTTGTACAGTTTTATCAGCACTTGTGTCATTATATATTCAAGCAGCCAAGACTGATAACCAGACGCATGGATTATGGATTGTTCAGAGAACAAATACTTTGAAAAAAAAATCCCCCACATATCAATAAAGTACTTCAGTATGGAAAAGCTTGATACAGAAATTGCAGTGACATTTTTTGTGAAGAGAAAGGAAACAAATTAATGCAATTATAAAATTAAAGCAGCAGGAACAGGTTTTTAAGTGGTGTCATTGTATGTGGTAATGAAACAACTTTAGAAAATTGTGTGGAAACTATTGTTCAACAGTGGTGGAGAAGAAAGATAATTACCATTAAGGCAACATTATGGTTTTCTCAATACATAGCAGCCAACTCTTCAGTCATGCTATCCCCAGAAGATCTCTCTCCTATCATATTGCTCATAATCATTACACTTTATGCTTCTAAATAGCAACCTGAATAATAAAGAGTCTTAGAAAGGAATCAATTTTATGATTGAGAACATAATAAAACAAAACAGAAAGTCAAAAAACCTAATTTTCAAAACATTATTTGGCGGGGTTTTTTTGTTGTTTTTTGAGGTTTTTGGGGTTTTTTTTGGTTTTGTTTTGNTTTTTTTTTTTCTTTTTTGTAGGTGAGATCCCTTTTTTTTTCCTTTTCATCATTTTCTTGTATCTCACAGTAGGAAATTTGTAAAATCCCCTAAATCATGATCCTCACCATTATTAGCATCTACATTTATCAAATAATTCTGTGGTTATCCAAAGGTCTTAACTGGAGATAGCTATGGCAGGCACCACACATATTATGAATGAAGCTGCCTTTTTCCTCAATAAATAAGCATGACCATTCCCTGCAGAAGCTGAAGAGTAAAAATATATTATTCTAACAATCTGCATATCTAAAAAAAATCACTTTGTTGATTTCTTCTTCTCTTGTTATGGCTCAACCAAGAGTGATTAAAATAATAATTCTTAGTTATATATTAGAGGAAGTCTTGCAACACATTTTGTAAACTTAAACCTCACAATATTTTAGTAAGGCTAGTAAATAGTCCCTGTATTTTACAGATTGGAAAGCATGAGACAGAGTACTGGAATATATGCATACACATTTGAGTAGGAGTCTGAACCTCTTCTCAATTCTGGACATTCTTACATAAAGGCATATGTAGAGGTGTGTGCAGACTGTAACATATCTCACAGCTGTTTGAACAGTTACACTGGTAAAAGAAGTGTCTTTCTCTTGTTCCCTGAGATTCCCAGTCCTCTCCTGGGAGTGTCTTACTCTGCCTACAGCTGTCACTTGGTGTCACCAGCATCCATATCAAAACTGTAACTGTCTGCTATAAGGACTGCATAGTCCTGCCTTTGACTGAGATCTCTGCATAGGGAAGCTTGACTGGGGGAAGACTTGCACACAACAATTAATTTTCCAGGTCTATGTTGGACAGTGGTATTTTGTTAAACTGGAAAAACCCAAGGAGCAATTCTCGCACAGGCAACCACCTAAGCATTGTTACCCCATTTCTTCTGTTGCTCACACTAGTAGCAGATATCTGAACATTCCAGTGCTCTCCAAAAAGTCTATCACCTTAGAGATGGCTAAAGCAAATGATACTAAAAATTCATTCTGAGTTGAACAGCCTAGCACTGTTACTAAAGAAAGCAAAATACATGAAGAAATCTACAAAGAGTTTGACAAGTAGCTTATAGGGCCACACACATATTTATTCTTAAGTAAAACCAGTTTATTACTCATTTAAATTTAAAATTGAAATTATAGTCTTATCTATTGAAATTTATTTAACTAAACAGAAAAAGTAATGTATCCCCTTCAGAACTATTGTACTGAAGGCTGTTCTGTTATCCTTTTATTCCACTGTAGATTAGAAGTGCAGCACTCATGCACCATCCTTATTAAAAAGTGTTGTGTGGCAAAAATTTTAATTACCATTTTGAAAGTTTTAATGTCTGCAAAAACCTTTCTTTCTTTGTCAGTAAAATAGTAGTTTACTTGGAGAGTAGGCAGGTTGAAAATAGTTCTTCCACTTCTCTCTTTTTTTTTTCCTCTGAAATGGGAATAAACCTAATTAAAACCAAGCTTAATTGTCAACCAAAAAAAAAAAAATTCTGCATTTAACCCTGAAGATTAACTTTTGGAAAAATGAACAACATACTGTGAGTCCATTTTTTTACTTACAATTGTTTCAGTTTGGGTTTATTTCTCTAAGTACCTGCCTCAGTTTGGTTACAACTTCATAATAGAGGATTCAAAGAAGACTTTTATAGAAAAAAATAAAACAAACCTCTCTTTCGGTCGCATTTTAGAATTGTGGGTCATGATTCTCTGCTAAGATCTTACTTTATAGTTCCTTTTTTGTTTTCTCCTAATGGTTTTGGTTTATTTATTTCACCTTGTATTTGTCTAAATGGAAAGTAGCATTGATTCTATACATTTTTCATGTTCTTGTTTTCAGCAACAGAATGCTTTCTTATATGAGGAATTCAGCAGCAACTTTTATTATAACTTATTATATTTTATTATAACTTATTATATTCTGTCACATCAACAGAGTACTGTATATTCTCTAGATATTCAAGAAGAGTCTTGTTCAGAGATAAGAAGATCAGCTACTTACTGATGCAACATATAGAAATATGCCTGATGGTATTTTTTATATCAGTGTTTAAAAGCAGTGGGAAATGAAGTTAAAATTGAGTTAATTTCAGTATTCAGAAAAAGACGTTAGTAAGGGTAATTTATTGTATGTGCATGGAGTACAATAGAACAAAAAATTCCTTGGCATTTTTGCCAAGTCTTTGTTTGAATGTCTTCACTTTTCACTTTGAATCTCAATTAGATTATCATAAAGATACACTTTTTTTTCTGATACACCACTGACATTTTTCTTCTGATTAGTAACTTTGTTATTCATGCCTACTTGCTAATGTTCTTTCTCAAAAATCAATCTATAATTTCCTTCCTGTCACTGGGCTGGTTAGTCAAGGAAATATGTCTCCTTAACTCTTCAAATGTTTTCAGTACTAGCCAGTTGATTTACTCTGATGTCAGGAAAAGATATTTCAAAATTCTTGCACAAAATTACAACACAGCAATGACTCCCAGCAAAGCATATCCTAGATATTTAGAAATATTTAAGAAAAATACACAAAGTAATTTCTCTACCTTTTCCTGGCTTGTCCTTCCTTGTGCATCCAGCCTGAGCAGATTAGCAAATTAAGTAATTTAAAAATGAAGTAAGACTGAGAGGAATTTTGTGTTGCTGCAGGCATGGGTGACCTGTCTGCTTGATTGCGAGAGGCCTGCAGCTGGCCAGCTGTGCTCTCAGTAGTGTGTGAAAAATTATGTAGATATTTAATATGCATAAGACTTCAGCAATCTTAATTTCTGTCTCCTGTGGTCTTATATTTCTCGCTCACAAAGAATTATGAGAACAGTTCTTTTTAAAGTGCCAGGTTTACATAAGCCTTTTTGTCCCCTTGATTTTTATGGTTGTATAGCATCTGAGATGTGTTTAATGGTCAGAAGAGTTACAGATTTTATTCTCTTTCCTGATGCAATGTTTTGACCTGTTTCCTGGTTTTCATATTAAATCAAGCAAAGTTTAACTTATCTCTTAGTTGTTGAGAGTATATATTGGAGTGTGCACCTACTGGGTAGATACCTAGAACTATGCATCAGGCTGTGTTTGTAAAACGGTAGACATTAGAATAATCCTGTGTCCAGAGCATTCCTTTGGGCAATCGTGGTTTTGCATGGTACAGATGTTTCTCAGTTTGCAGTAGTCTGTTAATTCACCGAGGTTCTTCAGCAGTAAAGTGAGTTGAAAGCAGAGCAGAATACATCCAAATAAGGCCCTTATAAGCATTAATTTTCAGAATCTGCAAGGGTAGGTTTACTTCCTCAGACATTTTCTCTCACCTAGCCCTATTTTCTTGGTATGACTTACAATAAAAAAAAAGAGTTAAGTTTATTCATGCTAGGATCCAAGACCAATAGCACAGGGATAATGGAACTGTTTTTCCACTTCTGGAAACTAGGCAGGTAGCATATACAGGGAGTATATGCCCTACAAAGCAACTACTCTCTAACAGAATGAAAATATATGTAGAATTTACCAGCACATAATTTGGTTGAAAGACCATTGTTAATTTTTCCCTGAGGTCTATGTATAAGTTTAATGACAAATATCACAATCTAATATTTGTCTTTTTCTTTTCCCCTTTCTCCCTCTTTCTTCTTTCTCTATTTTTCTTCTACAGATGGGCCGCTTGGTCCACGAGGATTAGCTGAAGCTACAGAGATGTGTACTCAAGAATGCCTGGTTTTGGGTCACTCAGACAACTGTTGGATGCCTCCTAGCTTGGGCCCATACCAACAGCCAAAGTCTCCTCTCTCCACCTTTGCATCTCAGAAAGAATGGGTTAAGAAGGACAAACTGGTTAATGGACACACGTTGACCAGGACCTGGAAAGAAGATAGCAACAGAAATCAGTTCAGTGATCGAAAGCAGTATGGTTCCAGTGAGGGCCATTTCAACACTGGCAACCACATGACTGACATTCCTCTGGCTAACTTGAAGTCTTATAAACAGGCCCCGGGATCTGTGGAGAGTCCAAAGGAGCACCAGCTATAAGAAATGGTTACTTTGGACCAATGACTTTAGCTTACTTAGACTTGCTAATACTATGTGTGTGTCAGAGCTTTATGTACTGGGTAGACCTCTAGAACTATGCTTCACGTAGCAGGGATATGCATATCTTTATGTTAACACCGAGGAAGGTATGATGTCCTGCAACATGAAAGACTGTTTCTACTAGTTGTGTGGTTTTGTTAAATAGACGTGACTAAAATCTGCAGAGATCTCTCCAGTTTGAAAATATCCTTTTTGTTTCTTTGTTTTCTGACCCTGGACTGCTGCTATGAACAACAGAAGACACATTCGGAGAGTGAGAGTGTGAAAGCTCAGTGGATTGCAAAGATTGAAAAGCATATCCAGTTAGAAAATTGTGCTTTTGTTGTCATTGATCTATGCTGGGACCGTTATACTTGAGATCATATTGCAAACAATTGAAGCTGTAAACATTAAACCTATTGTGCTATTAACAATGTTAGTGGACACTTGTAAGTCAGTCAGAGTTCAAATCTTGTAAATAGCAACAATTATTACTTACAATTTTTGTGTACTTATAATGTTCACTTAAAGAGATACTGTAGCATATTTATGTGTTTCACAGTTCCTTTTAATTTCTTTCATTTGTTTTCTTGTTGTTTTACTTTTATTTTCAGTGATGGTGTTTCTGTGTTAGTAGTCTGTCTCACACACAGTGTTCCGAGAAACTCAAGCCAGTTGTATGAAAAGTGAAAAGAGTGATGGGGTAAGAAGAAAGGCTGCTTGTAGAAAAAGAAAAAACAACCCTTTTTTTCTATGTAGTAGCGAATGATGCCAGCATTCAGTTAAAATGTCTTTTCTTTTTTGCAAATTTGATTTAATAGTAAGAAATTAAAGAAGTTGTGTAAGGGCTTAAAAACTTAGCAATTTTTTTGTTTAATTTCCATTATGTTTCATAAAACAGGGAAATTGCAAAACAGAAGATATTTAAGGGTGTGGTGGTGGGTGAAGGAGAAAGCTATTTGTTTGGGATCCTTAATTAAATTAGCTGTAGTCTGTCATTTAATGAGTGGTAGCTGATGTTGATCCCAGCTGAAATATGTGGAGGAAATTCTACAGAAGCAAAATATAATAATGCTTTTCCAGTTGGGCAGATGTGTGTCTATACCTGAGACAGTTTGTATTGCTGAAGCCGCAGCATTTGTGTTGATCTTCATCTGCGTTAACGTTGTAGTAACACGAGTGTTTTTAGACCATAGCCACAGAATATTTAATGTGTTGTGCCTTCATGATGTAACAGAGCATTCTCCTGGTAGGCTAGTTGGGGGAAGTAAAGGGTTAAATCTCTAATTATTGCTGTTTAACTGTTTGTTACCATAGTTGGTCAATGCCTGGCAGGTACCAGTATCATGTCACCTCAGTCAAATCAGCAGAGTGACTCCTAATGTTAGTAAGATCTAAGTTGCACGCAAAGCAAATCCAAATCCAAAACAATTTAGATGGTTTTTGTTAAGGCATGAAAGATAATTTACACAAATAAATAGCATGCAAAAAAAAAAAAAGTCCTTACAGGAAAAAAGCAAGTTACTTATGCCACATTGAAACATCAGTTCTAAAGTAACAAATTTAGCTAATCTGAGGGTGATTTTATTTTTTACCAAAAAACAGAACGTTTTTGTTAATTTCTTTATTCTTTTGTATATAGCAGTTCAAATTTATTTTTTCCTCCACAGTATAAAAGGCTTAAAAATGGGTTGGGGTGCATTGCTTATTGCAGTACTTATGTCAGTTTGTGAGGGGTGTTTGATGACTTTGACAGAACAAATATCTAACCAGTTATCCTTGTTACTGCTTTGCCAGTTCAACATTATTTAGTTATTCAGCTTTTGCAATAAATGTTCTGAATTCCTGATTGTGTTGTGTTAGTTCTTGGGCAGATGCCTAAGGGACTTTATTCCTATTAATTTCTCTTTCTTTCTGTTATTGTTGTTTAGTTTGTTTCTTTGCTTCATTCTGAATTTCCAGTTATTTTTCTAAGCATACCATGGTCCATTAAGTTCATATCTGTATGTGTAAGACTGGAGTATACAGCAGATGATAAATCCTGAGGGCTATATTCTGCCATTCCTATGTAAGTAGGAACTTATTCAAAATTTTTTATTTGAATTGAGAAAATTTTTACTTACTCAGCACAAGGATGACAGAATCTGGCCCACATTTGTTAGGCCTACATAGGCACATGGAATAAGCATCCTTGCATGAATCTTTGCAAAAGTACAGGGGTAGCATACACGAAATATAGCACTTAACCACATTTTGGGCTTTCTTTTGAGACTAGAATAAAGTAAAAAAAAAAAAAAAATTAATAAAGAAAAAAGAAAATGCTGAAAAACCTTGAAAAATAAGTATCAATAAATACCTATTTTTGAACATGCTGAGTTTTAAAACAGAGATGCACTGAGTTCGATATTAAAACCAGAAAAACAATTGTTTGAAAGCCCAAATAACAACTAGTCTAAATTGCAAATTCCTCTTTAGACAGAATATATTTGAATATGTTTTTATCACAGATGGAACATAAAAGATGTGACTGTTGCTGCAGAAAGAGAACTATAATCTGATCCAGCCTTCAATACATTGTCCTATTATCAATATGTGCAGGAGAAGCTAAAAGAAATGTGGTTTAAATTGCTACCAGGTGAAAATTTTCTTATCCAATTTTCTCAAATTCTGTGTAGTTTTACCTACAATTAGGATTGTGCGTAATCACAATCTTAAGCTCTTACCCAGATTGGAAATGAATATTGAAAGAAAAAGACAGGAGAAAAAGAAAGCCAAGAAAGAGAGAAAGAAGAAAAAGAGGGAAGGAAGGAAGGAAGGAAGGAAGGAAGGAAGGA
>PYHW01009483.1:1355835-1406817 GCA_013186435.1 Turdus rufiventris
TAAAAACTTCAAGGTTTCAATTACTTCCTGATCAGTAAATATGATCTATTTATGGCTTGTAACACATATGCTGCAACATTTTTAAAAAAACAAAGATGAAAATATCCAAAAATGAACCCTTGGAATAAGAAGAATGCTTTGATGTAGAATTATTTTAATCTCTTTGTATTTCTATACCATAGACGCTCAAGTCTTAATAAGCAGCTTCGATCATAATTTTTTGTTGAGGCAGAGGAATAGACACTTTCACAGAGTCAGTAGAACAGTCTCTTTTAGTCATCTGTATTAAGATGAGATGAGTCTTACTTTAGAACTGCTTCTCTCCACTGGGTAAACTGACAACTTTCTTCTTCTAACTTTCATAAGAGAAAACAGGTCTCAGACAATGCTGTCATTTGTTATCCTTCATCCAGTAGAGCTGTTATTTGAACAGTCCTGTGAAATTCTCTCTGTTTTATCTATTTTGTATGTAGGAGAGAATCACTGGAAAACTTGACATTTTAAGTTTAAATTGGCACGAGCATTCCTGAGCATTTCAGACACATATCTTTATCCTCTTAGATGTGGCTGCATCAATAAACATATATGTAAGCATCTGAATGAGTGTCAGTTGAATGAGCATCAAACTGAGCAAAGTATAAATAATAGCAGTAACAGAAAAAAGAGAATGTTTATTATTGCTTCTAGCAAGGAAGAGCTGTTGACTGGTTAAGTCAAGTTTAGGAAAAGTACGCTGTACTTCATACACTTGCAATTTTTCTCTATTATCGTCTTAAACTATCGTAAAAAAAAAAATCATTGTAATTACTTAATATAAACAGACTCAACATTTCTGTCCAATAAAACATGTGTTTGTCATTGTTCAAAAAAGCAGAGACCAGGGAAAGTTTTATTTGTATCTTCACTGGGGCATCTGGACACTACAGTAATAAGCGTGTTTAACTGATAGATGGTAGGGAGGAGTGTAAATTGATGCTTCAGTGTCAGCTCACAGGGGTCAAAAAGGGGAGTACTGGATGTTGTTCCCAACTGCCTCACTGTCAAATTATGTTAAAAATTCTACTCTGGTACTGACTTAACATGTAAATACTATGAGACTCTACAAAAAAAGAAAAAAAAAAAAGTATTATAAAAATTATAGCATCATGGGATTTTGGTTTTTTGGGGGTTTTCATTTGCTTGTTTGGTATGATTTTGTTCTGTTTTGCTTTGAATTTTTTTGTTTTGTTTTGTTGTGGTTTTATTTCTTGTTTGTTCTTTTTTTTTTTTATTTGTTGGTTTCTTTGCTTACTTGTTTTACAAGACAACTGATGGTCATAAGAAGAAACTTTGAAAAGTAAAGGCTACATGGTCTAAAACCTAAATGAAAAACAGCAACTTCTGATGATGGATAAAAAAATTCAATAATAAGATACTAGCTGTCATTACATTGGCTTGCGTAGTTGGGCAAGATTTCTGGAAAAGAAAATTAATTTGAACTTAACTTAAGAAAATCACACGTGTAGCAAAAAAATCTATGAGTGAGAAAAAGGAAATTAAAAAATGTGGTCTCAACAGTCTCTTCGTTCTTCCAATCACTTTTTACAAAATAGTCATTTAGTGACATTTATTTATTTTTTAAATGTACCTGTCATGTTCTGCTGGAGGAATAATTTATTGAGTTATAAAAGAAAAATATGAGCTTAGTTACAGAGATAAGTCAGAATATTAAATTTGCCTTATAAAATTATATACTCATACATAGCCATAGTCAATATTGTTGTCGAGCTGGATGCACAAAGTATAATTGTCATTTCAAAATTACAAATTATTTTCCTTCAGCCTTAAGAAAACTTAGTCTGAATAAATGTTAACACATGTTCAATGCCAAAAAAGTGTCCAAATATTATCATATATTCTGTCCTATAAAGAAAAGAAAATATTATAATCCATATGGTATAGGATGAACTGGTTACAGATCTTACTGTGGAAAGCCTCTTAAGGATTCATTTACTTAAACTGCAAGAAACAAGTGAAATTGAACTTCATTCCTCTATGTTGATTGTGTTTGCTGACCTCTTCTAGGGCCAGAAGTACTGCTGTGAAATGCTGTCACTTCCTTCACAGTTGTAACTTGGCACTGAGGCTATTGTCCCTTCAGCAGAGATCCCTTGATTTGGTGCAAGATCAGAAGGCATCGCCTGTGCCTGGCGTATTTATAAACTAACATATGTTGCTGTGATTCTGAATCTTTGCTGTCCAAGCCAATAGAATGAAAAACAACAGCTTATACAGAGCTTATACATTCCTTTACATATATTTCTTTTCTGTCAATACTACTATTTTCAGTTTATTGCCTGATACATTCATGTCCCGTTTTTCAAAATCTTGTTCAAGCTTGATTTAAATATTGCATTTAAATACTGCAATGTGTGGAATGAAGAAAGTATGTTTGCTAGTCCTAAACACTTAATATGTAATAAAATTGACAATTATTTTAGAAAAGTGATGTTTTGATGCACTGCAGTTTGTCTAGTTTACTTTCAAGAAGCATTTTGCTTTCATTGCAAGATAAATTAATGGTAAAGATCCAAGTATAATTCTGCTGTTGGCCAGGTTGCTTGAAATATGTCTGCATGTTATTTATAGGTATTTGTTTTAGGTAGTGATTATTAAGATAAAAAGATGCACTTGTTTCTAATAGCAGATTTTTTTTTTTGCCTCTAGTATTAATCTGAAAGTGCAATTCAAAATAAGAATTGAGGTAATTACACTGTGAAATGGTTGCATAACTTTGCAAGAATTTGATGTTTTCTCAGGGCTATAAATACTTCTCTGAAAAAGTATTATTGAAATTATTCTCAATTAAATAGATTCCTACATGAAGAAATAAAATCATGCCTTGTGAGTATTTTGTAGGCCTCACCAAGGTTGTCTTTAGAGTACATGACATATTCATATTGAAGTTATCAGAAAAAAAAATTAAAAAAAAAAAAAGGAAGGTGTGAGGAATGTAAGAAAACACAGGAAAAAGGAAGACCTGATTTGAATGACCCAGACCCAAAGTTATTAATTTGATATTTCAGGATTCTAAAGCAGTCTTAAATGGAATAACTTTTTTTGCCCCTACAGAAGCATTAAAACGTTTCATTAGCTAAGTCTGGAAAATTCCCAGAGAGAATATTGACAGTCAAGAGCCTTTTTAAAGTGGAACTAAAAAAGGCTTTTACACTTCAAGAAGTTACCGTTGCTGTCTCAGGGTCCAGTTATGATTTTAGATTTTGATCAGAGGAGTTTACTCTTCAAGAGGACAAATTTCTGCAATAATCCTCCAGAGGGGTGAAAAAAAGCCCAAACCAAGACAGAACAACTTCAGATGTTATATGCTATCATAGTTTAAGTTAAAAGTAGAAAAACATGAGGCTGACTTTACACCTAACAAAATTTCAGTGATTTCTTGGACTCATGTAGCTGACATAATTGAACCCTCATCTTATTTCAAATTAATACGTAGCCAAACTTCCGCTTATACATGAAGACAATCCTTGAGGTAGTTGTCACACTTAGTAGTCAACACCTGGATGACTTTGTTGATTTATAGTTGAGTGTCGGCTATTATTGAACTGACAATGCTCAAGACACTTGTGAATTTTCATGTGTAACTTAAACACAGTGGGATACATCAAAACCACTCTCACGCTTATTTCTGTTGTGCTCCTACTTTAGTAATAAATACATAAATACATTCACATTCATACATATAGAACATAATTACATATGTATATGTACATCATATACATCTACATGTAAATATGCATATGCATATACATATATACAGATACATATAAATATACATATACATATTTAATTCACATATTCATCTCAGTATTCATATATTACTCACAGTATATATAATACAATCTAAAAAAAAAATCATAAATGGCACAGATAAAATGCAGTCATAATATGTGAAGACAAATATGGCATGGAAAATCAGCCTAAAAAATATGTTTTGTATTACTGCATGAGATACTTGAAGAGCTGTATCTCCTGTCTCAGTCTTGTTTGAATTTACAACAACTTCTTGGGAATAAATCTGCTGTCTATTGTGATTACAGACGCTTCAAATAATCCAAATCAAACCAAAATTTGACTGTTAAAATATTTACCACTTTTTTATTATTATTACGTACCGCATGTAATTTAATTTAGTCCAGTTCTATCATTGCAGTTTGCTAAGAATACATAAGAAAAATACACACTTTACACATTTACTTGTCCATCACACTTCATAATCCAATTCTTAAGCAACATTTCTAAATTCTAAACTAACATTTAATAAGACTACAGTATTCACAATTTTCTTTCAGTTTCTTTTTTGCACCTCATTATATGTTTGCCCCAAGAAATTAAAATACAGCTCTTACTACTCCCATCATCTATCATAATATGAAATACCTTCCCCTAAATTCTAAATAAGATAGACATTAATTTAATTAGCAATCACTTCTTTCACCTGTGGAAGTCAGTAAACTGTAAAATTTCAAGATTACAGCTTCCATAGTATTTTTTTTTCATGTGTTAAAAATTGCAAGAAATTGCAATTGCTTGGTAGATGAAAGTATTCATGATGAAAGTATGAAGGTAGGGAAGAATAAATCACTGTACTTTTCTTATTAGCACTTTTCTAATCAAAAGTGTGCTAATGAGTCCAGAAAAAAAATAGAATAAATATGTGTGAGTCTGTACGTTTTCAACTTTACAGCAGATCTCATGAGTTGCCTTAAATATTACAGTAACCAGTCAGGTAACAACCTACTTATTTTCACTTTTGA
The DNA here is from genome assembly GCA_013186435.1 of Turdus rufiventris. Taxonomy (NCBI): domain Eukaryota; kingdom Metazoa; phylum Chordata; class Aves; order Passeriformes; family Turdidae; genus Turdus; species Turdus rufiventris. Next base: position 1,360,650 of record PYHW01009483.1, read on the forward strand.
TTTGTAAAAGGAAGTCTTATTAAAAACATATACTCTACTTTAAGTTCTAGAATTTTTTTCCCACAAAATTACAGTTTCTAAATCCAAATTGCTGAAGACTGCTCTATGAGCCTCTTCCAGCTGTCTGACTTATTTTTTTTCTTGTTTTTGTTTCTCATTTATAAATTGAAAAGGATGTGGAAAAATGCATTCCTATTCAAATGAATCTGTTTCTACATAATAAAACAAATGCTGCAATGTGATCCCTTTCAGGCAAACAGCTCAGGAAAGCAACTGCAAGCTTTTTCTTACTTCACTGCTATGCTTTATTGCTGAAGTAAAACACTTCGGGGAGGTATTAAATATGCATGCTATTCTTTTTTTTCTAATTTTAGTGTGAGAATTACTTTCAGAGCTGTGTTTATACAGTATGCAGAATATAGCAGATCTGTGGCAGAGTTAAGAAACCCATGAGGAGGTATCAAAGTTTATGCATCCTACTTCAAATTAAATCTCTGCATCAGCAGGGTATTTTCATCTTATCTTTAATAGAGGCAAGGAGATGTGTTGAGAAATGTCTTAGGTGCCTTGTGCTCCGTTGTCATTTTTATCCTTCCCTCTCTAAAACTAAAGAGATCCATTAAAACTATTCATGATAAACGCTAAAATATTATTTGCTATCATTTATTTTTTTACAGTTCTGTGAGATATTTTGCTTTTTCTAGGAATTTTGAGTTGGAATAATTTTAAGTATACACATCAACTGAAAATATTATGCATTACAAAACCATCCTTTTGAGTATCTAATCTTTCATTTTGGAACAAATCTTCAACCTGAAGTCAATTTATATTTCTCTAGGACTTGATATTTTGTGGGGTTAATTTACAACAGTTGTCCAATTCCTTTTCTAAATTATATATCAACTATTTATTTTTTATTTGAATTTGGAAGATAAAAGTAATATAATCTTTAAAAAAATAATCTGAAAATGAGAACAATTACTTAATTCAGGTAAGTATATAAGAACCTGCTTCAAACTGATTACTTAATTTGAGTACCATCAAAGTCAGGGGGGGTTAAGGACCTCCTTAAAGTTAAATATGCATTAATAAGCCTGGGAACAATGTCTGCAATTCCATATTGGGAGGAATGCAACATTCACTGCTAATTTGATGACACAGAAGGACTGTGATGAAATGGGATTCAGTAAACTTGCTGCAACAAAGCTACAATAGCTTGCTAACAATATTTAACTAGGTTGACGGATACTGATGATTAAGCTTTTGTTTGTAGTCAGGGACAATTTTGACAAAATAAATATTCCATTACTCAGTTAAGTGCTCAGAATTGTTAGTTGTTTTTGTCATAATGCAACAAGAAATACCTCCACAAATCACAGAGTGAAACTGAATGTCTCATTTGGGCTGAAGTTTCTGCTTACATCTCTGTACATAAAAGCTAAGTGATAAAATATCTAATGGCCATCTACCTTGTAGGCCTGATCTAAATTCAATTAAAATAATTAGAAAACTTTCCACTCACTTCAATTACCATAGGAGCCTAGCTTTTCAGCTTTTACTCACACAACATTCCCACAGGACTCAGTAGGAGTTCTACGTGGCCAAAACCTAGATAAAAAAGGAGTGACTTGGGCAGCAAACATTAGAGTAACTAAATGCATTTTTCTAGTTTTTCGATTACCATAGTCTTTCAGAAGGTAAGATTGTTCATATATATTTTTTCTCCAAACTGAAAGCAAATTCATTTCAAAAAAACAATTCTCTTCCATTATGTCTCTATGATGTTGTGTACAAACAGGAAGTTGGAATGTGTAAGATAGACTAAATGTGAAACAACGCAATCAAATATGGAAGGACTACATGACTGCATTAGTAAGAGAAATGCAGCTTATTTTTAGCATTTATTATCAGAAAAGTAAGATCTATATTCAAATACTTGTTAGGTGGAAGAGGAAATGTTTGCAAAATCTTGGATGAATACTCTACTCATTTCATAATTGGTTACTGTAATGAAACATAATTTTTAGTTTTATTAGTTTTGTCTTTTTTATCTGTTCTTTCTGCTTGCGTTGAGCTTCAGGTGTGTTTCACAATGTCTTTATTTGAACACTAGAAGTGATTGAAAAAACAATTGTTTCAATTAAAAATGTCACTAAAATGCACATTTTTGCTAAATGATTGAAAACACTTCTATTTTTCTATAGAAATTACAGTAAAATGATCTGGTTTTATAGCCAGTAATTTGGAAGAGTGCTACTCTTACAATTTTGGACTGAGAGTGGTCTACAAATCTTCCCTTTTCCATGTGACTGAGTTCAATCTAGCCTAGGCTGCATTAAGTCAAAGCTCTTACTGTGTAAGGACTATTCAGTTATAGACACAAATAATCTGTGCTCTCAGCCAAAATGAAAATAAAATCCTGACAATAAACAAGATAAAATACACTAATTGTCATTGGTTTGCATTACTGATTAGCAGGCTTAAACAAAGAAAAAGGTCATAAAGAGTGGATTTTATTCTCCACACCTTTGAAAAATATATAAGCAAACAAAGCCCAGTCATCAGCATAGTTCATTTAGTACCAATTACATATCCATTATAGAAAAGGTGTTTACTATGCTAAATTGAATAATGCTTGGATTTTATGAAATTAAATTCATTAGAAGACTGGTCACAGGTATGTCCCTGCATCACAACATTTTTTAAAGTGAAAAAGAATATTTTTAATTCTATTTATTTAAATATGCATATAATTTTTAAGTGGTATGTCTATAAAATATGGTTTTATACTAAAATGCATACATGTTACAGATGTAGTTTACATACATTTATATACAGTCTATATATTTACATGGTTGTTTGTATTTACATATGTACATGCGTTTGTGGGATCCATATGGTAAAAACTGTTACTAGGCTTATAGGTTTGGCCCAATATTTGAAAAGAAAGTGTATTGACTTCCAACAGGATTCTTTGTGTATAGGTATGAAAAAGAGATGTAAAAAATCCCTGACTTTAGCACTTCTCAAATATGTCAGTTATCGATAGGGTATAGATAACTGAACACAGTAGCTATATATAAACTTCACATCTAGTCTAGAAGAATTTGTACGAATAAATATTTTTGTTTAGGAATTAAACAAATTTAAAGTATTTCCTTTCTTGATGGGACTAGAATTTCTGGAGGTGTGAGATGCCCTCTTACGGAATTAAAAGCTGGGAGGTACATAACCCATTCATGTATTTTGAATTATATGCAGTGGACAAAAGTGAGCTATCTAATTAGGCCCATTTCACAAACTGATGTGGTTCAGAAACACCTCCAAAAACCTTCTATAGGAAAGTTCATGTAATTTCTAGTGTTTTTCTCTGGTTTTTGTATTTTTGATTGCTATCTAATATATGGCTTAGATTTCTTTGAAACTAATTGAAATTTATAGATAAGATACACCCTCAAATTCAGTAGGTTACAGGCTTTAGAAGACATCAAGTCTGATTTACCTGCTTCTGTTCATGAGTTGCTGTTCTTAAATACAAGATGGATTCTTCTCATTTTGTAGGCAAATGAAAAAATTTTAAGTAGCTAAAGTGAACTTCTTAATACGTCATCTTGACTGATGGCTCACTGTGAAGTCTTTGTTCATTGATTCAGAACCTATCTAACAAATCTACTTTAAATATATAGTGATAAGATTCAAGTCTGCATTCATATTTGGTCACTTCTGAACCAGGAGTACTTTGACTTGAAAAGACTGAAGCAACTAAAGAAGCGAGGGAATTAAGCTGATTTGATTTAAGATAAGCAGAGATTTTAAAAATAGCATTCACAGATTTTCTAAGAGAGTGCAAAAAAGCTGCATGATAATCCCCTGGCTACCACTCAAAGAGGTATATACCAGAGATAGAAATGGAAAGGATCACAGGAAAATTGTATAAGTAGGAGGAAAACAATATGGTAAAATTAAAAGTCAAAGTTGATATGAAAATCAGAAATTTTCAAGCCTTCAATCTGATGTTTTAGACATAAAACATCAAGTAAGTGTGTTGGGGAAATGTTATATTAATGTTATATTAATGGCATTATATAAATCAAACAGGACAAATCATAAATACATGGGACAACTGTGTGCAGATGTGAAAGGCACACACAAAAAAAGGCTATTTGAAACTAAAGCACTTCTCATCTCTTAAACTCATTACATAGATACTAGAGATGGAGGAAGAATGACACCAAACCCAAGTATATGTTAAGGCTGAATCAAGTAAGAACTATGGAGTACTTAAATTGTCTTGCAATTCCAAATAAGAGGACAAGATTGTTCATGTCATGGAGTTCAATCAAGAAAAATAACCAATAATTAGAATTCAATCACAATTTGGTGCCACACAGCATTTGAGTTTATCCACTTTCTAGGACTGCTTTACCCTGACATTCATTACTTACTCTTATTCTTAGCCTAGATGCTCACTTGCCAATGACAGTTTAATTTGTCATGCCTGCTTGCAAGTGCCTGTTTTGGGGGAAAAGTTACTTTTCTTCACATTGGGACTCATATACAACTCAGATGCATGATCCAAGACCACCAAGAAGCCCCAAAACCTACATGCACTTGACACTGTCAAATTTGTGTGTAAACATGGTGTCTGATTTGATGGGTGTGATGTAGCTTAAGAACAATGTAGGAATACAAAAGCATGGTTTTTTGACTCTGTCAGATAGAATGACTTTGAACTTTCATTTCCTGGAGCACTTCTGTGACAACCAGTCTGAGGGGTATCCTCAGTAGGAGACCTTATCTTTTTTCAAACAGGTCACTGTGCTGTTGTGGATGGGCTTGCAATGGAATTAGGAGGAATGCAAGCTGACCTTATAGAACAGTTAGGGTTCACACAGAGGGATGGAACTATTTGTGGAGAGATTGCAATAAAAAAATGGTAGGTTTAGGTGCTATTTTCAGCTTCTGTTTTGATCCATTTGTGGGTTATGTCGTTTTTTGTTGGTTTTTTTTTCTTTTTTTCTATTAGAGAGAAAAATCCCTTTTGATTAAGTCTTATCTTCTGAAGGTGATGAGAAAAACTGATTCAGACAGGTGAGCAGCATGATTGTGCCTATCATTTCTTAACAGTTCTTATTCAGAAATTAGAACATAATTTTCACTACTTCTATAGGGAATTTAATGACTTCTATTCTTTCAGGCATCTAAATTTTTGCTACAAGAGTGAACCTAAATTGGAAGGTCTATGTTCTACCTACAGTAGTATTTCATTAACTGAAGGAAATGAAGCAAATAAACATGCACGGATATTAAATTAATAAATTTGTAACCATTGCCTGAGCTGAAAATGCATTAATACATGATACATACATTGACATGTATCAATACTCAAAAATCACAAAAAAAGCCCCACTTCATACCACATATGAAATTTGGTCACATTCAGTCAAAAAAAAAAATCATCTCTATGAAACAGGGCAGAGGATTTTTCTCTGTTCTTAAATTATCTTATAAATGGAGTGAGCAAAAACTGCAGGACAACAGGTGTAGTAGAGAAACAGATTATGAAAATATAAAATAAAAGCCTTGTAGTTGTCTTCCATCTTTGTACTGATTTTATATAAAGACCTGTTGTTTGAAAATGAATTATTCATTTTTGAAATCTGAGAAAATAAAGACCTTATCCAATTTCAGATCCTTTTGTTAATTCTGTTAATTCATTTTTAATCTCATTCTGATTCTTTTTAATCAGTAAAGATTATGGTAAGCATACTGGTTTGGTTATGATATCGGTGGATAGCTTTCAATAGGTAAGGAAAAAAATATAGTACACTGTACGTGTTTAAAAGGAATATAAAAACTATCTACCATACTGTGTAAAATAGCCATGTACAAACAGAGAAGTGCCATGGTTTTGGGAATAGGACCAGTCAAATTTCTTTTGGCAAAATCCCTTGGTCCATTTAAAAACCAGTTTAGTCAAAGAATTAGCTCACCCTATTTAGCATCTGGCCTGTTTTATGTCTTCTCATGAAGCTCAGGGACTGCAAGCCTGGAACCTATTGGAGTACTTGGTGTAGAGTGTCAACACATTCCTACCATAGCTCTTACTCCTCAAGTCTTTTGGTGCATGGGATATGCACGGGAACGTCATCTTGGATTTTCTGTAGCTTCTTGTAGAAATGTTGGCAGCTTCCTTATTGGTACTGCATTTACTTCCTGTTTTTCAGGGACCTTTGGAGAAATTCAAGCTAAACAAACAAATAAATAAAAACTTGATATGATTCTTGTCAACCAGACTGTGTGAGAAAAACCTTTCTGTAGCTTACTGTGCATGGTGTGACGATCCCTTCAGCCTTGCTAAAGAGACACTTCATGGGTTGCTGCTGATTCTGAAAGCCTTAGTTTTGTCTAATATAAAGAGTGACCTGTCTCATAAGTTCATCTGCTTATTGCAATCTGTGGCTTTTATAACTTTCTGTATTTGGTTTTTGTGGCAAGGTTTTGGTAGCAGGTGAAGGGGCTACAAGGGTTTCTGATAAGAAGACACCAGAGATTGCTCCCATGTTCCAGATACAGTTCCAGCTGGATCCAAGATGGACCTACTGCTGATGTTAGAGAACCTTTGTCATAACATATTTAAGAAATGGGGAAAAGCTCTATGTACCAGCAGCTGGGAGAGGGGAATGAGAATATATGGGAACAAGGTTGCTGAAGACAGTGGATGAGGAAGTGCTCTGGGTGCCAGGACAGAGATCTCCCTGTCCTTATCTCAACATGTTTTTATCTTATTTTCTCACTGTCCTGTTGATGGAATAGCATTGATAGAGCTGCTAATTGGGCACCTGGCAATCAGCCGAGGCCAACCCATTGCACTTTTCTAGTAAAACACCAGTTGGGAAAAAGCCAGCAACTACTTGTCTGGGTTCAAGCTCATCCTCCAAATGTGTATCTTGGTCAAGCACATATAGATGTGCTCGACCATATTCAGTAGAATATATTATGTTTTAAACAAAACAATGTCTGCTTCATAGAATCTGATCCCAAACTAGATTTGCATATAGAAAATGTATAAGGTATAGACTTTAAATCTTAGATACATATAAATATATAAATGGTCATGTTAGTTTTGTGTCTATGCATGTTTCCAGTTCTTTATTGGTGCTCTCTGTGCAACCAACAAGAACAGAAGATGAAGCCCAGAGTGAAAGACTAAGGGAAACATAAATAACTATACAGAGAGACAGGAATGAAAAGCAAAGGTGGAAATTTCTGGTGTGTTTTTTCTACGTGTGGCAACACATAATTATTTCAAATATCTCGGGTCCCTGGGAAGTAGATTCTAAGTGATAGCTCTGAAACATGTACTCCAAGAGTCCACACTGACCAGAAGTACTTCCTCTTGAAATTATTTTTTTGTCAATTTAAGTGTTGTCACAGTGTAAAAAGAAGTATCAAATGTAGCACTAATCACCAATATTCCAAGTATTAATATGTCACATTAAGATGTCTTCTTCTTTATTCCTTGCTCTTTAATGTATACAGTAGCCCTAACTCTGTAGTTCAGAGAACATAACTCCTCTGAATTACAATGTATTTTGTCTTTGAATTCTTCTTCATATATCTATTATATTTGAAAATGTAGCATAAGCTTCTCATCAGGATTATTTTTAAACATACCTAACATTTTGAAAAACATATGTGAGGTTATTGAGGTAAGAATCATGTGAACTGAATGAAACTATGTAGCATTATTAGTGAATATTAATTGATTACTTATGAAAGTTGATCAATACTTTGGAAAAGGATTGTTTCATTTCAGCTACCAGTATCTATGTTTACACCCTATTAATCTAGCATTCAGCACCTGGTTGCTACTGCTATTTCATTAATTGCTGCTGTATCCAAGTCTTACCCTGCACTCTCGTAACTGTAGCAAGGCAAGCCTGGGACAACAGCATGAATGAACTAGGGGTAAAAGATGTAAAGAGGCTCTTTCTCCCAGGGGTTTCCTTGGTTTATTTCTTCATGGCTTCCAGGGGGCAAAGAGGAAGTTTCCCAAAGTCTGAGATCTTTTGTAGGGTCAGGAAAAGGGGAGGGGAAATTTGGCTTCTTGCCAATAGGGTAGCAGAGAGTATATAGCCCCAGGAATCAAGGGACATACCATTCTTAATACATCATGAGTAGTGGGTTACAACAATTAAGGTTGTGCAAAACATGAAAGGTCATGTCAGTGACAGAATTTTGACTTCCTCCAAGCTGCTGATTATTTTTAGATTCTGTTTAATACTCTCTTGTTTTCAAGAAAGTCATATGTGCCTGCAAATGATGTGTAATGTTTATTATTTCTGGATGAATGCACTTAATTATCTCTAAAAATCATTCAATCAACAGATGTCTCCTCCTCCTTTCTTTGTACTAATCATTCTCTATCTTTGTGAAACTTATTTTTTTTTTTTCCCCTGAGTTCTTGTGTTCTCTTTTTTTCTTAGCTCTAAAGGATTTATCCTTCAGGGCAAAGCTCTCTCTCAAAACCAAAAATTGTGTAGCTGCTTAAAGCACACCATAAAAGCTTGGCAAACATTCCCTAGTGTATGTTTGAATACATCCATGCGATCTATCCCGACAGCTTATAAGGAAAAAAATAGGAAAAAGAAAAGAATCACATAATTTTAGTAATTGCTACAGTGTGTTGTAACAACTAATGATTCAAAATAACCCGTGGTGCTAATGGCACTACACTATTTGCAAGAAATTAAAATTTTTCAGGGTCCACAAATCAGGAGGTGTACAAAGGAGAAATTACTGTCATAAGGTTAATACCAAAATTAATAGAAACTACATTTTCTGGTAAATTTTAATGACAATATGAGTCAAATATTTGGAATCATCCTTTAAACTGGAAACATAAATAAAAAACATTACCATTGCAAGATGAATGCTAGTATTTTGAAACATAACTTTTGAAGTGCTGATACTGAAGTATTTTAATCTATTTCTATTATAGTACTGTGAAATGAATATAAGTACTAATGATGAAAAATGAGTGTATATTATTTACATAGCATGAAACAAAGCTAAGACAATTCTGCTTTTGTGCTTCAAAGAAGTGTAAGCCTCTAACATGACCAGGTCATAAGAAACTCCAGAAAATAATTAGTTAACATTGCTTAAAAGGTTACAATTCTCCAATTGGAAAACATTACTTTCAGGCTTTTGGCCAAATATAAAGCTGAAATATGGATCAGTCTGAAAGACAAAACAATGACACAGTTTTAAAAACTACATTTCTTTTTAGAGTGTGTTGATCCACAGAAATGCCCCATAGACTTGTTGACATAAAATTCAGTCTCTTTAAGAAATACCGTTTTAATGTTACAGAAATATAATTTTTTGACAGAACATCCTAAAAAGTGTATTTCAACCCTATGATAAATTGGCTCCTCCTTTTTTCTTTTTTTTTGACTGTAGTGTGTGTTTTATCCAATCTAACAACCTTATGCACTCCTATCAATGAGAATTTCAGACAACTTGTTATCTTAATATATGTAGGTTTTTGTTCCTATACCCTTCATTCCAGTATATTAGATATATATATATATATATACATGGATGGGAATGCATTTTCATACATATTTATTTTAGCACTACTGCTATTTATAACTATATTATTATTACCAATGGTGCCTAAAAATTTGGCTGCAACTCAACACTTGACATGGCCCATGTTGGGACAATTGCCAAGTCTCTATAGAGCTGGCATTGCAAATACATAATAGGTGCATATAAAGTTTGTTACAAGGTAGATACTTCATAAGATAAAAACAATATATAAGAATAAAAACAAAGCATTTTTGCACCAGTATAAACTACTCTGTGGAGTTAATCTCCCATGATAGTCAATAAAGAGAAATAGGTACTCTTAGATTGTGTACCTGATTTAGGCGTTTGAACTAAGTAAAGCATAATGCAACATATACATGGCTATTTTCCTCCATTAAGTACAAGAGGATAGGAGGGATACCAGCTCTCACAGAGACTTCTACACTGTACACATTCTAAGTTACATGAAATAAATACAAAGTTAAGCTGTTCTTAAGCACATTGTAGATGTTTCTATGGCAAAAATGCCTATTGAAGAAAGGGCAAACATAACATCATTTAGCATTACATGGCTTAAATACTTTCATGTCATATTTTTAATAAAAAATCTGTATCATAATCTGTATAGTAAATTCAGACCTGGACTACACTTTACAATTTTGCTAGTACAGCCATTTTGGAGCAAAATGTCTGAGCTATTAAAACTACATATCTTGTTGGTTAAACTAACATTGTAAAGGGAAATTGTCCAAATTGTTAATATAAAAAAATTCTTTTTGGCATACCATTCTATACACATAGGTTCTGCTCATATAGCCGAGGTGGCTATGTGTTGTTATTATGGTGGCAGGCTGTAGAATATTCAAGCTTTTCAGGGAAACAATTGCAGAAATCATAAAGGAAATATAATTTGCATGGGCCCCAAGTTCCCCTAACACAGTTCTCTGTTAAGAGTCAGTTTGAAAGATAGCATAGAGATAGTCACCCTTAAATACAAATGATATACCTTAAGAAATAATGGATGCTATCAAGGAATGGATATAATATATTCACAATGTCATGTAATGTCTGTCTAACACGGTAATCTCCAAGACAATAAAACTCCCAAGATTTCAATTATTAACTCCTTGTCTAGTAACAAAACTGCTACCTGTGGCAGAGTTTAAATTAGTCTGTAGTAATAAAACAATTGTACATTTGCCTATTGAGACATTGAACAAATGACATGATTATCCAAGTTTTTAGCCTTTTTTTAATAGATCATAAAGAGTGGGAATTCTTGTCATCACTTATCGGGTTTTCACCAGTTCAATATTCTGTGTACAGCAATCTCATCTGTCCTTTTGCATTGAGAATTTTGCAACTCAGAAATAATAGAATTTTTACAGAATGTAGATCATCAACATAGGGAGAAATGTAGGATAAATAGAGAGGAGAAAATCCTCTTCTTGTAGTTAGTCTCCTAATTAAGTAGTACTTTTTGTAGTGATTTTAGCAGTTGCTCACAATGTAAGAAAGATTTGGGGTCCTCCTCAACAATTTTACTTTAAAGCTGGTTTCAGATCTTGTTCCTCAGGTATTTGTACTGAATCTGAATTCAAAAGCACTCAAGAAAACATTTCTCTGTCTCTCCTGTCAAGGTTGAAGCACTGGCAAGAAGAAATTGAAGAGAAAAATGAGCAAAGAAAGTATAGCTTTAATTTGCTGATCAAAACATGGTTACATAAGGAAGAGGATCCTTCCATCTGACTGTATTAATCGTTAACTAATTTAATATTACAAACTGATTCCACAGGATTTAATGCAATTACAGCAGTGACCTAATTTTAGATCCAAGAGGGCAACATTCACGCTATATATGTTATAGGGTGTTTAATTCAGTGTGCATACACAAAGATGAATATACATAAATGTATTAAGGTATACCTGTTAAAAATTCCCCTCTTGCAAACCTGAGAATTTGATTATATATCAGAGAGAGATGATGGGCACAGCATGATGCTGCCCAGGAGAGCTCAAACAACCTTGTCAGGACCACCATTTAGAGGGTCTCAGGATGGTTGTCAGTTTCTGCTCTGACCCAAATCCTAGTAAGTATCTACTGGAATTTTTCAAAAGTCCAGTAACAATGGCACTATTCCACTTGGGCTACAATTCAGGTAAGTAATCTTCCAATGCTGTCAGGGGATGAGTGATTATTTCTCATTCCTCTCCTTGGTCAGGCAGCAGCAATCTCTGGTATGGCAATTCTGGCCCCACTTTAACCATGCAAGAGTTCCTGGTACTTTCAAAGGACACTTCACTGCCCAACTCATTGCACACAGGCCAATGGCTAACAGGAATTTCTGAAATCATAGAATGGTCCAAAGAACAGGGACAGTGTATGCACCGCCACAGATATACACACATGGTGTCATGGACATACACAACAGACAAGGACACAGCCACAGCTGTGCCTACACAGATGTCCACGGACAAGGCACTACCATCAGCAGCCCCCACATTCAGGAGTCACACATATGGCCAAGTGTCCTCCTCTTCTTGGGCTGGCAGAGGCAGGAGTTCGCTAGTGTGACACACATCACATTCCCCAGCTTCACAAACACACATTTATGGTTTCCTCAAGCACTGGCACCATCCCTGCCCCAGTGGCTGGAGATTAAAGGCTCTGCTGGCTCCTGTAGCTGATGCCAAGACCCCACTGACTCCAGGAGCAGACATCAAGGGCCAGGGGGGCTCACAGCCCCAGTCTAAGTCCAGCAGCTGGCACCAATTTCTCTCATGCTGGTTCCCCCAGCAGCTGGCACTGAGTCCTTGAAGAATTGGCACTTAGAGCATAGAGAGTGAGATTATGCAGTTATTAAGAGAGGATGTAATAAGGACAGACTGCAGAGATCAGGTGCATAGCTCAGCCAGACAGAACTGAAGGGCTCTGTTTTGCACCCATCTGTGGGTTTTATAAGTTTTTCTGTCCGTGTTTTTTTCAGAGGACATTCTGGGATTTCAGAGACAGAAAGAAAAAAAGAAAATACATAGGGATATCGAAAAGATACAGAGACACTTCATAATATAGTGATATGTCTGTAGTGACAGGACAAGGTAATGATTTCAAAGTGAAAGCAGGTAGCTTTAGATTAGATATAAGGAAGTATCTTTTTACGATACATATGGTGACACACTAGAATAGCTTGTCCAGGGAAGTTGTGCATGCCCTTCCACTGGTCATATTAAAGTTAGCTGTGTGACTTTGAGAAAACTGGTCCAGTGAAAGATGTCCCTACATATAGCAGAAGGCTAGGACTAGATGATCTCTAAAGGGTCCTTCCAACTTAACATAGCATGTGATTCTGTGAACCTGATACTCTAACAACAGTAACAAGTAAAGACCCAGCAAATGCATAATGACACTTTATACCAGCAATTTTAAAATAATTTATTTAATTTTATATTAAGAGATGCGAGCTGTGCAAAATAATTCTGAAGGTAAAAACTAGTCTAAACTCTACTTCATGAAACCTTTTATTAATATCTATGCTTCTAGCAATTGTTACAGCCCTAGGAACATGTTTTTGTTCATCCTTATTTTCAACATCCATAAGTTTTCCATAAAATTAATAAGTTATTGCATTATAACTTTTTATGTAATTTAAGTAACCATTGAACTGAAGTTTTAACCTTCCTTTTCTAGGCCTCTGACACTGATCCTCGTAGTGCTGTTGTCTGTTCACATTATGTGAGGACAGTCATTGTGAAAATGTCTTTTTTATGTTAGTTCACATTCATCTTAGACTTATTTCACAAAGGTACAAAACTGTGACACTTGTTGATAAATGAGGGAGAATTGAATGCAACTGGTTTCATTTACACCTATGTGATGGAAATGAATATACCACACAGAGTGCAAGGCAATTGAATTGAACAACAAATGCTTGTCCAGGTTTCATAGAATGCATAATAAAGTATCTTATTCTCTGTTTTCCTGCCTTCCCTAGGAATGCAGGTAAAGAGGAATGGAAGAAGGAATTTTATGCTGGGTTTTCTTTATTATTAAATCAAGGAGGAAAAAACCAAAAAAAATATAATCTCCTGTGTCATTCATATTAGATATCAGTGAAAGTGATTCATGTCTAATTCTGATTCATATTATATGCCGCTTTGAAAAATGTTGGTCCCCATCCTGAATCTTTTGTGCTCATTTTCAGAAGTGAGAATTTTATCCTCAGTTGTGCAATAGAAACAATTTGTTCCAGGGTCCTTAGCCAGTAATGTTCCAGAAACAAGACGAACTACAAAGCAATTCTCCCAATACATTTATCAGAACAATGTGATACATGCCCAAGTGCAATAGTAGCAACAAAGCACTGATGATATTTCTAAAGCATGACTTAATTAAGTTGTTCTTCATGCAGTAAACACAGCATCAGATTCCCAGGCCTGTCCTAGTGTGTTGAGGGACTTAAAAGCTACACAGCAGACATTGGAAACAAGGACATGCTTCAGGCATAATGAAGAAATCTTGGGAGGAAAAAAATCCAAGAAAATGAGGAAATGAAAGGAGCCCAGGACAGATAATTTAGTACAAAATATTGGATCAAAAATAGTTTTTTATTTCTTTTTATGTAAATGAAATTTCTAAGGAAAATTACTGAAATAAAAATAAGGGGAATATTCTATACCAAGAGAAAGACAGAAGCAATATTAAACAAAAAAGAATGTGAATAAAAGTGAACTAAGTTACACTAAACTTTTAAATTACACTAAAATAATAAAATAAAAAAATAAATAAATAAAATAAAATAAAATAAAATAAAATAAAATAAAATAAAACAAAATAAAATAAACCTTTCAGTGACAAGTTGTATTACTCAGGGACTGATCCATATTGGGACTAGTGTTATTTAATATTTTCACTAATGACATAGAGGGATTGAGTGCACCCTCAGCAAATTTGTAGATGACACTCATCTGAGTGGTCCCGAAGAGCAGAATGCAATCCAGAAGGACCTGGACAAGTTTGAGGAGTGAGTGCATGGGGAGGGATCTCATGCAGTTAAATAAGACCAAGCACAAGGTGCTGCACCTGGGTCAGGGCAGTCCCTGGTATCAACACAGACTGAGCGATGAACAGATCAGAGCAGCCCTGCTGAGGACTTGGGAGTGCTGTTGGATGAGAGGCTGGACATGACCCAACCATGGGCGCTTGGAGCCCAGAAACCAAATATGTCCTGGGCAGCATCCAAAGCAGCGTGGGCAGCAGGGCCAGGGAGAGAATTCTGCTCCTCTGATCTGCTCTGTGAGACCCCACCTGCAGTGCTGCATCCAGATCTAGGGTTCCAGCACAGGAAGAACACGGAGCTGTCATAGTGAGTCCAGAGGAGGGACTGACTCCAAGAAAGACCCAACCTAGAGAAGAGAGGGCTTCGGCATGACCTAATTGTGACGTCCTGGTACCTGAGGGGATCCTACAAGAAAGATGGACAGGGACGTTTTACAAGGTCAGGTAGTGATAGGACAAGGAAGAATTTTTTGAACTGAAAGAGAAAAGGTTTAGATGAGATGGTAGGGAGAGATTCTTTAATACGAGGGCAGCAAGACACTGGAACAAGTTGGCCAAAGAAGTAGTGGCTGCCTGGGAGTATTCAAGGCTGGGTTAGATGGGGGTCTGAGCAACTTGCTCTAGTTGAAGATGTCCCTGATCACTGCAAGTGTTTGGACTAGAAAGCCCTTTAAAGGCCCTTTCCAATCCAAACTGTTCTATTTTTAAGGGAAATACTAATGAAAATTTTATTTATTGCTCTTATAAGGATGAAGAATGATGCACTGGAAGAAAAAGTGCATGGCATATGCAAATATTTCTCGAGTTCCAGGCTTACCTGAGTATAAAAAACTGTAGTGGTTCTTTCTACAACACTTCGAGAAGGTACAGGTATGACTTGCTGTCCCTCAACAGTGATGCTAAGGAATGAAAAATTCTGACTCATGTGATTTTGGTAGAAAACCGAGCATAGATATGCCTGCCTGTGCTTGATTTCTTAACTAGGGATGCTGTGGATAAATTACCTTCTCCATTCATCTAAGGAGATAAAAAATCAGAACAGCGGGCTTTAGAAAGAGAATTTACTGTTACTATTATTATTACTATTATTATTTTTATTATTATTTACTATGAGAGCTTAAAACATTTGATCAGATGCAAACAGATCATTTAATAATTCTGTGGGCTGTATTCTTCATCTGTTGCAGTGACGAAACTGGCGTGTAATAAATGAATGACATAAATTTGTCACATTGAATTTTAGTAATTCTACATTTCAGATTGCAATCTAATATTTTCAATGAAAAATATTTTTAAAAATATATACTTAATATTTCCCTAATGCTATTTTTAATCATACAAGTATTTTTTTTCTTTCCTTGCACTCCAATATGTTGTGTTTGCAAATTGCTTTTTGACATAATATTTCTGTACTGATGTATAAAAAAATTTCAATGTACAATGTTTCTTGAAATAATGAGCATACTGTATTTATAAAGCACTGAATGGAATCTTGCATTTATTTTTTTTTCTAGTATTGTATTAACAAGTAGATCCATGAGCCCTTTAACTAACAAAAAAGAAGTGTCCTATACACTGATCAAAGCACTAGCAGAGATTTATAAATGTATATATAATGTACAATGTAAATCAACAATTTTTGGGTTCAAACCACAAAGAAGAGGGACACATGGACACACAGTTGGACATATAAGCACATCGGTAAACCAATTAAGCAAGTTGCATTATGAGCTTGTAAGTCTCAGTATTCTAGATATTCACCTGAAGAAAAAAGACTGTATTTACCAGTACAGGAGTCTTCAATAAATGCTAAGAAAATAAGTGCACATTTTCAGCTTATACAATGTGGATATTAAACCATTAAGATGTTAAAATTAATTTTAAAATAATGAAAAGTTTAAAGTTTGAAAGTATAACTTTAAATAGAAGTGTCTTTTGAGACACTTAGGTTTTATTATTTTGGGAGTTTTGTATGTGTACTAAATATTGTGGAAAGCCCTTATCCAGGGAACAGTACCATTCTAAATCTACCCGTTTTTGTAATATCTCTATGAGCTCTGAAATATTAAATCATAATGAATATTGTTTCTAATGGCAATATCTTTTATAAACACACTGTTTTACATACAACTTAGTGGCTATTTCCATTAATATTTTATACATTTTCCAGTGTTACAATTTATTTGAGTAATGTAATCTCAACATTGAATTCTTAGACCAAGGATTTCTGAGGAACTGCAGTGGCTTTTCATCTGGTATCTCAGCTAGTAACTCCAGCTAAAAGGGCAGTGTTGCACTTACACTTCTTTATATTTCTTATCTTCTGTAGGAAGTCTGGAACTACTTCATAGAGAACTCTGCAGGATGATTTCAGTTTTTCCTTTGAGGAATTTCAAAGATATTCTCCTTCCAATAGGAAATTTCTATATTTTTATGGCACTTTCACCAGGGGAGCACTGTGCCAGACATGACAGGGCACACTGTAATATGCTTACATATGAGGTACTGTATTACTGTATTGCTGCTGTTGAGGTTAATCCTTTGGTATTTTTGGATAGCACTAAAAATTCTAGACTGAAGACCTCATTCATACAGCTCTTTCTTAGTGCTTCCAAATAAATCTTCAAGACCTGCATTGGTCTGAAATAGACCTAATAGCACCTTTTAGATACAGAAGGTAGAAACTGACATTTTTAATTTGACCCTAATTTTCATTTAGTAACTAAGTTTATCACTATTTTTCTTCAAATATTTAGAATGAAAAGATACGCTAATTAATACCTGACTAGGAAAATTCTTGAGATCATGCTTTTATGCACTGTGCATCAAATTGAGCCTACTTTCCTAGCAAGCTTTTGAAACATATAATTGATTTACTCACTCTCTATTCCTAGTATATTTGCAAATGAAGTTGGTTAATAACAAATTTCCATTTCTAATAAAAGGCAGCAGTATTTGTGCTGACTTGATAGTTCTCAGGAAGCTTAGAACTCTTCTCTACTTAGTCTTGGCTCAACTAGTTTTATTTTGCTAGAATTCCCTAGTGGTAAGGGAATCCCTGGCTCCCATCTTAGCAGTATGGACATTGTCTATCAGACAGGTCACAAGAAGTTGAGAGAAATATGCCTGACATGCAGGAAAGATAATGTCTGAACCTTATGGCAGGCTACAGGTGCTAAGACGAGCAAGGCTAGATTGTGTTCAGCTCAGAATTTCAGAAGGGACATTCTGACTTGGTAGATAGGAAGGATGGGAAGAGAGAAGTGGCTGAAAAGTTAATGGCATGAAATCAGACTGGAGTAAGGATAGAAGCAATATACAAGGGGATACTCTTTCTATAAGAGGATAAAAACCTCAATAGAGGGATGAAATTGGATCCCAGGTTTTTTAGTCCTGTACATTTTCTTATAACAGCCAATATTAACCCCACAGGATTATAAACCTCATACAAAAAGACTGGGTTTTTTAAGGATAAGGTTTCATTATTTGATAACTGCATAGAATGATGAAGCAGAATACTGAAGTAGTCTGTGATGGATTTGTTCTTGTACAGCTTCAGTAACAGTGACATGAAGCTTGATCAAGTCAGACTTGGAAATAAGTACATATAACTAATATGTAAAGCATACTGAAAATTTTTCAGCTTCCTGGAGGATAGGATTACTCAAACAGCCCAAAGGTAATCAGTCTTAGGACATGTACAGCATCTGCTAAACACTTTATTTCTTAGAAAAAAATAGAAATAAAGATGGATCTAACAGGAGTTTAAACAGAAGTTGAGACTTGCACCTGCATGATAAAAGCCTACTTTAGAGTTAAATGTTTACATTTACAGAGAAGTTAAGATAATACCTTTAAATTTTGATGTATTGAATTTGGCATCTTAAAAATATTTAATACAGGATACTGCAAGCATCAGCAGAACAAATAGGTAGACCAACCACATAGATGACAGCAATTACAGGATTTATATTTCTCAGGATAATAACAGTAATGACAGTAAGTTATTGCTTACTGTATGAGGTAACTCTAGGAGTAAGTACAAAGGGAAAACAGGTGGGATGGAAAAAATCTTTCATAACTTCTTGATTTAAAAGCTAGTTATCCAGATTCTTGCTATATTCTGTGATTCAAACTATAACCTTAGAACCAATCTTTCAATAATTACTGTAATTACTGTAGTGTATCCTTGCCTAGTTTAAAGAAAATTATAGATTTAATCACAATGCGAATCTAAGAAATGAAAGATGTTGTTCTGGATATGGCTGGCTATTTCCTTTACCATAGCCTGTGTAGTGCTGTGGTTTGGATTTGTGACTAAAATAATGTTAATAATATACCAACATTTTTGCTGCTGCTGAACATTTGCACAGCATCAAGAGCTCTTTTGGGGATTTTCCCCTGGGGTGTGGTGAATAAATTACCTCTTTGCTTGCATACTCAACTTTTTCTTAATCTATTGAACAGTCTCTCTCAGTCTGTGAAGCTTCTTCCCTTCCACTTTTTTCTGTATCCTGCAAGATGAGCAAGCAGTTGTGTGGGTGCCTAACTGCTGGTAGGAGTCAACCTATCACAAATGTAGATATAAGAGAGCAAACAATAAAAGATAACATACTTATTCAATGTGAGGTTTCTTTACTTTTATGATTGTTTTCATAAGCATATGCTTGTTTAATGGTTGACATATTGCAGTCATGTTAGATTTCAGTGTGTTTTTTGAGTGAGAGCTTGTCTTTAGCTCAGAGTTAGGTATTGACTGAACCAGGAGAAGAATGCAATGTAAAACTAACAAGGGAGAGAATGGATAGCTCAGATGTTCAGTACAAGGTAGAATGGATAGCTGAGAAATATGTTCAGTACAAGGTAGCAAAAAAGCCAAATATTTTATATTGTAAACTCTTCTACAACAAACAAGGTAGAAAAATCACTGTTGTCAATAATCATAAGGGAGAGGCAAGTAAGAGATGTTACCTGAAAGAAATTGCTGAAAACTTGAGAGAAAAATTGACACTGATTTTGTCATGGAACATTTAAAAATAGATATTTCAGGCAGGGTTTTATACTGAGTGAAGGAATGAAGAGTTCATAGTTGCAAATTCCTAACTGCATTTTGAGAAGCTCTTTAGGCATACTGTTTTGTGCCAGTCACATATTATGCCCAGTAAGTCAAGTTGCAGACTAGCACTTAGTCACTGTTTTACCACAATCAGTCACAAAATACTTCTGACACATTTTTCATCCTTTTTCCTTTAAGCAATATTTATATTTGTAGTTGTCTTAAAGTAACATTAACCATAAAATTAAAATCATAAACCTAACTGTGAAAAAATGAAACTGCAAATTGTGCATGCTACAGAGCCAGGACGAGAGTGTTGTGTAGATACTTGTGCAAGTGTTCCTTCATTCTATTAGAATTAGTTTTCTGATGCTAAATGACTAGGAAGCTTTCACAGGAAAAGTTACTTACTCTTTTTTCAGTCGTTGCACTTAAAATTTCAACCACAGATATTCTATAAACTTTCTTCCAGTAAATTTGCCAGTATGCACATATGGAATGTAATTGGATTACCTTCACTCCACACATCCTCTCTTTGTAACAAAATGGAAGGAACCCACAGATTTTTTTGCTACCTATTGTAGTCTCTGTAGACATTCTTTCCATTATCTAGAGAAGAGCATCGTTGGTGCAATGGAAAAATGCTAACTCTGCAGCTGGCACACAGCAGTTTTCATGACCCTTAGCATTTTCCTTAAATCAGACCCTTTCTTTTTTCTTTTTTTTTTATACCTGTGACCTAGAAATTGCAGTACACTAAAAACTCCATGTTCTTTGATTATTCTTTAAGTATTAAGATTAAGACCTCAATTTTTATTCTAGAATTACATTATTACTAAAAAAATAGTACTGATGATTTATTTTAGATAAGAACTAGCAAAACAGATCTAAAAGATTCTTTACGTATCCAGTCTTTTGGGAATTATATGTCACCTAAAGTACATGGAGGTCATACTCCACAATCTGTTTCCTCAATTCTTTTTCAGTATCTCTCTTTCAGAGTGTTATGGAATTGTTCATTCTACAGTTTTAAATAGCTCATCTATTTTCCAGATACCATTTGAAATAGAACCCCTGTGGTCCAGGAAAGCCAGAAGAAAATGTTTTGAACTAGCATGTCGACTATCAGAGAGTTCTGACAGCAGCATGCAAAATAATATAGTAAAAATCCCTTTCCCCTGTTTCCTCTTGAGGGGATCAGCAAGAACTCATTAACAGAACTTCCCATACCATTTTATAAGTGTTGCTTATAGAAAGAAAGAGAAGAGAGGAGAGAAAAAGATACTTGAAAGATGAATGGTATAAGCTCTCACTTTTTTCAGTACAACGATACTATATTGCAAAGTTTATGTGACGTAAAGAGGTAAAAACTGTATGTACTTTAATAATAAGAGAATATCCCTGTGGTGTATCTCTGTGGAGTATATTTAAGGGATGGAAATACTCCACTACAGTGTGTGTCTCTAGTAAACATTTACTTAAAAAGCTGTGGGAATTTTAAGCAAATATGATTAAAACACACAACCAAACTGATGTCCATGTTAAAATATAGGTCAATAAGATGAATTTAGGATTCAGTTTCTGTTTAAAAGACAACATGAGTTCAAGGCCAGAATGAGGATGGAATTTAGATATTCCAAGGTTTTGCAAATTGTTGTCACAACATCATAACCACAAGGTCCAGAAACTTAAAAAAGTTACTTTTGTCCTGAAGTTACTAATATATTTTATTAAAATTTCATTATTATGGGTAATAGCAGTCTGATTTTTACTTTTGAAGAAATGGAAATTTAAGAATCCAGTCATCTTTAGACCCAATCCCAAATCATAAACAGTTTTAAGTTTCTGGTACTGTTCTTGAAATACATCCTTTTTAGTAAAAAAAACTATTAGATTTATCCATGGATTAGAACTTTTATGTCAGATTTACTGATTGCTGACTTTTTAAATTAACTTCCTTCAAAAAATGGATCTTAATAGAGATAATCATCTCAATTTAAAGAAGATCTGTCTAGTGATTGTTCTTAAACCAGTTGCAACTTCTCCAATATGGTAGAATTTAGATGGTATATTCAGATATGACTAGAACTGAACAAAATACATGAAATAGATGTTAAAGACATTTATGTGTTTAAACTACAACTAAATTAGCTTGCTCAAGTGAAACATTGATATAATTTTTCAATGGTCTCAAAAAAAGAAAACTAACAAAAACCTGTGCCATACAGACTGCAAAACCACATGTTTTTAAGCAATAGGTTTATTAGTAGTGTAAGTAGAGATAATGTAAATATCTGTTTAAGTCTGGTTACCAGATTGCATTTCTTAGAGGTTCCTTAGTAGAAAGCAGCAATTTCTCATTTTAACATTTACCTGTTACATAAGAATACATTCAGAATAAAAGATTTTCAGTTGCTGAGATGGAGACTTCAAGAAGCCATTCAAAAGTCTTTGCAAGTACAGCCTCTAATAAGAACTTTCCATTCTTAGATAAGATTTGTAACTGCATTCTCCAAGACAAACTTCTGATACTAGACCGTAGACAAGCACAAGTTAAGGGGTTCAAATTAAGAGTAAATGCATGGAATCCTATGCCATACAGAAGGTTAGACTAGATATTTAGTGATCCTTTTTGGACTGATGATCCACGAACAGATGAATTTTTTAGGTTTTAATTTTATTCCTTATTACAAATGTAAAGTCTAGAAAAGTACTGGAAAAGCATTAGTAGCAGAAAATAAAAACCACCAAAATTTAAAACATTAGTTTTTGTTACTTGGTAGTTAAGAATATTCCCATGTTTCTACTTAAATTATCTTAGAACTGGATATATTTTAAAGGAAATTTCTTTATTCTTTTTCTTTTTCCCCCTCACAAAAGTGGTTTTATATTCATTCTCAAAATTATGTTGGGAGTTTTTGCAAGTGCGTAAGAATATAAGCTCTTTAATGATGTTGGAGTATGTTATATGATCTTTGAAAGAGAGAAATTAACAATAGAATACGATGAATATTAGGTAACAATTAGTCTGTGTCCTTTGACAGACAAATTTGGGCAAATAGTCAGGTATTCATCTTGTTTAGTAATAGAAGATAGTTGCACAATTAGGACTGTCGTTACTTAAATTCCATAATTCAGTCAGCAAATGTCAACATATGAGAATTATAGTAGGGCGCTAGAAAGTTCAAATATATTTGTTATAAGCTTCTATGTTTCTGATACAGTTGGTGGGCATTTCAGATTTGCAGTTTATTGTAGGCTTTGTTATTTGCCCTTTCTTTTATCCAAGTTGCCAGCCATATGAGAAGAACAGAGCAGTCTGCCCACGCCAATGCAGGATTTGCTATGTACCTATTTAAATATAATGGCCATTGATTTCCTTTATGAGGTTCTCTGATTTTTATAATACATGTAAGGCAGTATACCAATTCTGTACTTATTTAAAGCCCCATGCCAAAGCTACAGACCATCCTGAATAGATTGTTGAGTCAATATCATGACAAAATTGTACTTAGAGCAGGAAAATTTAGATGATTGGAAACTTATTTCTACAACTGCAGAAGTCCGAGACAAGCAGGAAGTCATTCTGAACAATAACTATTCTATTTTAACATATTCAGCAAAAATGATAGGCCATCTATTCAGTGTCTACAGAAATAAAAAAATCTGAATGCTCTAAGGGTTACATTTCCCCTACCCTCCCTCTACACTCTCTTCACCCCTTTTTTTCTCTTTCTTTATGTATAAAGAAGTTGTGTGTCAAGGAGAAATTTCACAGCTGTCTAAAACTTCTGTTGTCCCATTAAACAAAAAACATATGTAAGGGGAGAGATTAGAGCAGGCTTAATGGAAGAAATAGCTGTTATGTTGAGTTCAAGTGGGGAAAACCTCAAATTACTGGTTGATATAGTGAGCCAATAATCCTGTTTATAAACATATTTGTCTGCAATTTAGACAGCTGACACTGTAAAACCAAATACATCTGAGCTTCTTAATATAATCCATACATCACAGTACAAGTCGCTGGACTTCTAAGAATGAGTTACAGACCTATTTCTTTGCTTTCTTTCTCTTAGGAAACTAGTTTATTGCAGTCTGGAAGTAAATATGTTTTATTTCAAAGATTTTTCTTATTGCAATTTGCCTTGATACAATGGAGATTTGAAAAGTGACAGAGGAATGCTGTGAATGGCTGCAAAGTCAGTGTTTATTTCTCTGTGGCAAAAATAAAAAAATACCTTACCACTTTAAACAGTTCTTTTAGTCTCCAAATTGTGTATTAAATCATCAAGTCAGTGATGCCATCTGTCTTATCACTCTGAGTCTTTTATGACTGGCAATCTAAAAATAGCTTGCTAGAGAAATATTTGGAAAGTCTAGTGTATTTTTAAAAAAGCTAAATATTTGAAATTATGTTTTTGGCTGTTTGCATGTATAAAGTTCTGATTTTGTGCTCCTGCCAATTAATTGAAAATCCATTTCTGCATAACATTTAATTTTTGTCCTGCTACACTCATACAAGTACATGGCAAAGGGACAAGGTACAAGATTGTGCAGCTTCAATTTCAAAGACATAGTGGAGGCTTCAAGTCGCCTTAAAAGTGTCGATGACTGCAAACATTTTGCCTTCTAATCTATTTTCATCAAGCTAGATTTTTTATTCTATCCTCAGAATTTCCAGTCATACTGGTGAAAGAGGTGGGTGCAAGGGAACAAAATCATAATTCATAACCCTTAGTTTATCTTTTTTTGAAGCAATGGCTCTGTGGAGGATGCCTCAGTCACTATGTTTTGGCAGTGATTCTTGTTGAACTGCCTGGCATGGAAGGACACCTGTAAAACAGGAGGCTGCAGTCTTTCTACCAATAATTATTCTTAATGAAAATTCCTAAATTAAGGGCCACACCTGCTCGTTTCAGACAGACTATGAATTCCCAAATGCAAAGGCTATTCCAATATGGAGATTAAATTATTAAATTTATTAAATCAAATTAAAAAAAAAAAAAGTGGGTAGCATGTGGGACATAGATAAGTTTTGGGAGGAACTTTGGTGTAACTGGGGGATTTTGTATGTAACAGACGTGTATAAGCCCCAGAACATATTTTATAATAAGTAGCTTCATTTCTGGTTACAGAGCACCAATTCCTACCTCAAAATCTTTACAATCATTGCTATTCAATATCTCCCAGAGCTTGAGCTCTCATTATAAAAAGTACTGCCTACATCTATACATTTAAGAAAGTCATAGTGGAAGTTCAAAGGCTGATAATCCACTGCACACTGCCAATGTTAGCTTTCATTGTTGAGCACAGTGTTGCTTCTGACAACAGGCACTCCCAGAAACCTGGCCAAAGCTCTGATCAGAGGCCATTGGTTGCAAGAGACAATTTCAGGGGAAAGTATGATTGCAACAAGGTTTGACTCCCATAAAAAATACCATTACATTGAATTGTATCATTATAACATTATTGGAAACATTTTACTAGAAAAGAAATTGCACAAAATAGTTCTTTACAACACCCCACCTGTCTTAGCAGACAAACATGACTCTTTTAACAATCATGTCTTCCACAAAAATTTAAAGTCGTAGAATAACCTGAATATTCAGATATACTGAAGGGACGCACAAGGATCATCCAATCCAACTCCCGGCCCTGCACAGGACCATCCCCAAGAGTCACACAATGTGCCTGAGAGGGTTGTCCAAATGCTTTCTGAACTTGGTCAGGCTTAACACCTCACACTCTTCTCTTCCCTGGGGAGCCTGACCAATGCCCAGCCTGCATTTGGATGAAGAATATTTTCCTAATATCCAACCTTAACCTCCCAGAAAACAGCATCATGCTGTTCCCTTGGGTGCTGTCATTGGTCATCAGAGACAGGTGATCAGTGCCTGCCCCAAACTTAAATTAGAAGTTGTTTTCATGCAATGCCATAAAACTAGACAAGTTCTTTATAATTATTTACTAACTTTGGGAACATGTAAGTGTTTAAATCTTCATTTTTCTGGAATCCGCTACTGGGAAAAATATTAATTCTCATTTGAGTGTGTTAGCCATTAAGCATTTTACTGTGTGCCCCATAGTAATTGTCTCTCATTGCCTTCTATTTCAAGTATGACACATTCAAAACATAATTAAATATCAATTGAGTAGATTGTCTGGGTTACCATTTCCCACATTTTAGGTTTAGTGTTGTAACCACTGGACTACAAAACCAAAGTGGGAATGGGTCCATGTAATCCCATCTGCAATGGAACCTGGGTCTAGGTCTGCCTAGCCTTATAGTCATCAGAAAGACATCTAACCTACAATAAGCAAGGTTAGATTGTCATCCACTGGTGTCCAGGCTTCACATATCTATAAAGAAAAGTTGTAAGCAGCTGACCAAGATGTTCTGCATTTCACTTTACTGATTTAAAATATGCTTGCAGATCTGTACTGGCTTTATTGAAAAATTAGAGACTTTCTTTAGGTGGCCTGGATCACCTTTATGCTGAATTAGGTACACTAGATTTCACTCTCATTATCTTGATTCTATTTGGAATCAAAATCCAAAAGTGTTTTCAGTTTTGTTTTTTTTCCTGTAAAATGACCATGAACTGACCCTTAATAACAAATTTTAATGTGCTAACCTTATTCACAATCATCAGCAAATACCAAAAGGGTACAAAAAGCAATTAGCATAAATTAAAACATAAATTTTAAACAGCAAGCTCTTAAAAAATTCTAATCAGACACCTGCTGACTCAAGATCTAATCCTGTTGTCACTGAATGCAGATCATATATTATTTTAATTTCTTCTATCTAGCTTGCTAGTTTCTTGTTCTTATAATAGCATATATCACTGCAGTATCTAAGTGTCACTGAGGAAATAGTTACTGTTCTAACAACTGGCCAGTAATGTAATTTTTCTCTCTCTGCTTAAAGCAATTTATTTTTTTTTTAATGGTTTTAATGCCATCTCATACTTTTCTTTTTTCTGTCTTCTGTTTTAGCACCTCTTCCAATCTTGAGTGCCATGTGCACTGCTATTTGGAGAATTTATATATTAATGAAAGGGTTTTCCATCTAGGTTTATTTTAGTCTGGTTTTGATGCTGTACCACATATTTCTTTAATCTCTTCACTATGACTTCAACAGAAAACAGTTATAAATGCAATTCATCACTATGATGACAGACATACTCCATGAGATATGTCAGGCTTTAGAGATCAACAGAGATTAGTTTGAAGGTGGCTGATATGAGATGAGCATTTCAGGTGTCATCACATTAAGAAATGTTCTGGGAGAAGAGGGTGGTAATTTTATTTTATTTTTATAAATAAGAAGATGCCCAAGTTCTGAATTTGCTTTTTTTTTTTTTTTTTCTTTTTTTTACTGTTATGGTGTTTCTACCACAACCCAGATATTAACAAGATTCCAAGAAAATGCCAAAATGTGATGATCCATCACAAGAAGAGGACATAGAAGGATATCTTTTATTTTCCACTATAGAAAATAATTTTTTAGTTCTCAGTAAAGGCTCATCTGTCAGTCCCATCTGAAAGAAAATTAAGAAAACAGGTAGTTCACATCAAATCCACAACTTCAAAGATATTCTATTTCAAATTAGATGGAATGTTACTAGTGGAAAATAACATCAGAGACACATACCAAAGAAACTGCAAAGCAAAGGAGAAAGATATAAATAAAGCTTTCATGTTATTTTAAAGATAATAAAACAAATAAGCTGCTCAATCACAACAAATACATGTTTGGTATGTACTAATTAAGACCACTGACACCATGAAGTATCTTGTCTCTGTACTTTGCCCTATCCACAGAACAATTTAGATTCTCACAGCTGTTGCCAAAAGTCAGTCTTAGTCCATTGCTTTAATTAATCTATATTCATTAGCAGGACGGCAGTCTTTCTGTGAACATAAAGTCAAAGGAGAAGATGCATCATTAGTAGAATTTTTCAAGCAATTTGCAGGATACTGAGACATTAAATATTTTCTACGCTTAGTGAAGTTCTTTGACATGTACCAATAACAATGACATCTCTAAATACAATCTTCAAATAAACACTTGAATGTTTATAAATCTGGTGGATAACAGAAAATTATATTCACACTAACTGATTTCTCATTTCTTAATAAATTAAGGGGTGTTGCATAGAACATATGGTTTTATGACTAGCTAAATATTCTTCCAAGATTATGAAAAAATGCCACCTGTTAAAAAATAAATATGCAATTATAGTGACTTATTAAGAAAAGAAAAAATGGGGAGTGGATTCTACTGTACAAAAATGCACAATCTACTTGATCTTTCCCTTTCTTTCCCTGTTCTTCTTTTTATGGATAATGTATAGCTTTTCAAGATAGATAATATGAAAACATATGCTGCAATTATTCTTTTAGGGTGAAAATACATTCCTTACTGGTATTCTATTGAAAAGTTAAACACATAACATAAAATTACATCAGACTTGAATTCAAAGTAAAAAGGCAAGATATAAGGGGAAATTGCAGCAGGAATATTTGACAATAATAAACATATATATTATGACTCCAGCAAACTAATTCTAGATGTTGTGTTTGAAAAACAAACAAATATACACCTAAATCTGCAAACATGTGGATATTCCCACACACACCCTACTTCTTCCCAGAAGTAACAAATGATCATACATCTCTCCAATAAACAAATAGCTCTGAAAAATACACTCAATAATATTTAAATTACCTACCAGTTAAGAAAGGACAATCAAAGACAAAAAGAGGGCACAAAGAACTGCAAAACTCCAAGATGACAGAATATAGCACATATGTTTTGCCTTTTTTTTTTCTTTTTTGTTAAAGGGGCAAGCAAGTAGCTCATTCATTTCTAAGCAACAGAAAAATGAATAAAATTTTAATCAAAAATATACAAAAGTAAGTACCCTCCACATTTTGTCTAAAGTGTTGCAAATTCTTCCTCTCAGTGATCACATGATGGGAGTTTAAAAATGGACTAAAATACAATTGTAATCCAGTCTATTTAAGGTCTCAAATGTCAGAAAAGCTTAATATTTCTATCTTTAGGATATATTTTTGGGTTGATTAAATGATATGTTGAATGTCTTAGTGATTTTAATATGCCTTGTGATCTGCAAGGACAGATACTGAAATTTTAACAAAATCAGCCAAGAATAACTTTCAGAGGAGTTGGCAATTTATACTGCTGAGTGATAATCTGAAAACAAAGCTGATTAGATACATAACAAGCAATCAATATCCTTAAGAACGGGAACTACTGATGTTTAACAATTTGTTCTTTACTAATAATAGCTATATTAGGCCTCACAGTAAAATGTGCATTAAACCTCAGCATGAAGAGGGACCAAAGAAATATTACAGTAATTTCACGATTACAAGCCGCATTTATTATAAGTCGCATTTCCGGGGTGTCGACAACGATGTCTTTGTCAACACACAAGCCGCACCCAATTATTAGCTGTACTTTTCGTTTGCAGCGAACTTTCACAAAGTCGTCATTTAGTAACAGAATTGCAGGATCGCCGGGGCTTACTGGCAGGTGCCGAACTTGGAAACATTATTTCCAAGTGAAAAAAGACACAGACCATAGCTGCAGCAGCATACCCTGCAAGTTTTATTTACAAGACAAAAAAGACACAAACAATAGTGTGGTCATTTTGCGAGCATTTCCAATGGATCCGCGTTGCCTTTAAACAGCTGCTCAGCCATGTGGGCGAGCAGCCGAGCTCCAAGCGGACCCACTCCTCCGCGCTGGCACGGCCCCCCTGCTCCTCCGCGCTAGCACTGTTTGTCGCTGCTCCGCGCGAGCACGGCCAGCTGCGCAGCCGTGCAAGGACAGCCAGCCGTGCAGCAGCACAAGACTGAAAACACTTTAAAAAGTACAGAGAAATACCACACACTTTTATCAAACTGCCAAGGTATCTCGCCGAGGTAACTCACCCTGATAACACCCCCTGCCCCGCCAGTAACGCCATCATCCACAGGCAGGCAATAAACTGTTCTCTGATTGATTCATCATCGGGACAATGGAAAACCATGGATTTCAAACCATTTTTGCTCGGGACAGGACCTGCACAGTACCAGGTAAGGGCAGATATCACATTTTTGTTAATATATTAACCACCCCGGATTACTAGCCGCACTTCCAGGTTTCCAACAAAACTTTGGTCAAAACGGTGTAGTTTGTAATTGTGAAATTACTGTAATTCCAAATAATGCTGCTGAAAAGATTTCATCTTAGTAAAACAATGTACACATACCTAATAAAACAAAAGAAACTAATAAAATATTTGAGTTATGCAAGGTTTTCCATAAAAGATAAAGTTTTTTAAAATTGTAGCCTATCTCTCGTCATTACATTCTGATGGTGGACACATCAGGTTGTATGTCCACTATGAGGTCATTGGAGTGACCAAATTTTAAATTGCCACCCAAAAATTGGAATCTCCAGCACTAATTATGTTTCCAATGCAACTTAGATTAATAGTAGATAGAGTAAAAGTAATGCATAATTCAAATGCTCCTGCTGAATTGGTCCCTGCTCACATCTTGGATTTTTTTTTTTTTTTGTAGTTAAGGACATAAATATTGGTGCATCCTGGTAAACAAAATTTGACTATTAGCGTCAGAAGGTTGCAGACCTTGCACTGATCTGACTCTGCAGGGTGTCAACATTTGTCTGGGCTTGTCCTATCAGCTGGTTTCAGCTCCTCAGTACAGCCAGCAGGCTTCAGAGAGCAATTAATCTCAGCCTAAAGCAGACATTTACATTTGACCAGCCAAATCTTTGTTACTTTAATTATATTATTACAGATTTCCCCCACCTACTGTAGATGTTTCCCACTGCTCCCTTTCTGATTTGGCAGCTTGCCTATGCCAATTGTCCTTGTGACCGTGTAACATAGATGATGTTGGGAGACAGAGATCATCTAAATCCTTCCTTGGCATTTCCTGATGAAAAAAGAAACTGTAGGCAGAGTGAACTTATTCTGAACTCAATTTACCTAAAAAGACAATGCAGTTAAACATAAAGCCAGGTCTTCTTAGCTTTTAGTCTCCTAGGGTTTGCCATTCAGGTAAATGTGAATATGATCAGAAGAAAAAGGGACAGTTGCCTGAGCACAGAGCTTTCATAAATTGTTAAAATAATCTTTGAGATTTTCTGTATTTTTGCTATTTAACATGCATATTTCCACACATTTCTGTGCTCTACAATGTTTATGCTCTGAAGACCATGAAAGAATAATTTGTAATATTTTATATCTTTAATTAAATTACCTTAAAAGTGAGGAAAAAAAATAAATAAAAAGGAAGAAAATTGACAATAACTCAAAAAAGGCATAAAATAAAATAACCAATTTAAGGTGGATAGAAATTTCAGAAACATACATTAAAGAAGTTGTAAAGGAATTTTGCATGAGCAACCATGGTGTTGGATGGACCACTAACAGTACTGCATATGCAAGTACAGTAATTTCACAATTACAAGCCACACCTCATTATAAGTCGCATCTCCTGGTGTCGGCAACCTTTAGGTCTTTGTCCATATATAAGTTGCACCTGATTATAAGCCACTCTGTCATTCGCAGTGAGGACCCGTGTGCCAATTAGTAACAGAATTGTGGGATCGCGGGGTTTACTGGCTCGACTCGGGGCTGCTGATGGGGGCAGGTGGCCCAACTTGGTATTGCCACTCAGCGGCTGCTTGGGGTCGGCTGCTGCTGCTGCTGCCGCCAGGCTGGCTCGCCCTGGCCCGGCGCTGCCTTGCAGTGGCAGGCAGGGACAGAGCCCGCCCGCTCCTGTGGCATTGGTGGGAGGTGGGCACAGAGCTCCAACCTCGCCCCCTCCGCCGCAGGGCCGGCAGGAGGGAGTGCCCCACCTCCCCCTCCCCCCCCACACTGCCAGCACGGAGTCTACCTCCATCCGCCACGCAACAGAGTAACCAATTTGTAGCAATTGCATAATCCCGGGTTTTACTGGCAGGTGCTTGGCACCCTGGCTGGCACTTCCGGGTTTGGGAATTTCTGAACTTTTTTCATCTATTAGCCGCTCCTGAATGTAAGCCACATTTCCAGGGTGGGAGCAAATTTTCAGTCAAAATGGTGTTGCTTATAATTGCGAAATTACTGTACTTGTTATCCTTGTTGGTGTTGCATATTTTATAAGGTATAATCCTGAGCTGGTTACAAAAAAGAACCAAACTTTAATAGAAAAGCCAGTTATACACATGTACCTTATTATTAAAAAAAATAATTAACTTAACTTAAAAAAATTAGGAAATAGACCTACATAATAAACCCATTAAGCATTAACAAAGGCATGGTTTTAGTGCATAACAATGGTATCCAGACATATAAATCTATGGGTCATGTGCTTAAATTTGTCACAGGTCTGCTGAAGACAATGAAAAAATATTTTTCACTGAATGAAAATGCATTTAAATTTTTTTTTGCTACCCATTATCATATTAGTTTCTCTATTATCATATCAGTTTCTTGTCTCAATTTTTATCTGTGATTTTTCTACTTATTTGGAATTATGTAGAGTTACGTTGCATGCAATCTGGATTTTGTTTAATTATTTGCTGGACAATACCTTTCAACAAAAACCATGCTTTTAATCTGTGCAAGGAATTTTGGCTATATTATTAATGTCAATGGGTAATGAACTACTAAAATACTTGCTTGCCTCTTTGAAAATTTATAAACAAGAAACAAAATAAAAAAAACTTCAGTGGCTACAGAAAGAGTTGATAAATCTCCTCAATATTCAGTTGCTGAGATTGCTGAGCTGCAATGTGCGTGCTTCACTGAGCACTGCTAGTTATTTCAAAAAGCATCATCCACCAATCCATGGGTACTAGGGTAATGTAGAATGGGCTTGAAAGTCCAGCTTTTTCAAATTAGGAAGGAAAATGAGAAAGAGAATGATGCCTAATTAAAACCATGTTTATTTAAAATAAAATTTAAAAAAAAATAGAAATAAAAGAAAAAGATCTTTTCATGTTCTGGACATCACTTTCAATGTCCAGTCATAAAAAATATCTGAGGCTGCCTTTCATCACTCAATATTTTTTCATTTATCTATATGGAATCCAAACAATGAGAAATATAGAATAATGAAAAATGAAAAAAATAATCCCAAATATATAATCTCTTTCTTTTTAATTTTTTTTTTTCCCCTGAAGGATATAATCGCTAAAAAAGACAGCATGCTTTTACTGAACACTATCTGAAGACATTGCTTGGTAAAGAATGTACTCAGCAAAGGATATTCTCCATATGAGTATATAAGACATGAAGACTAAAGAATGCAAAGGCTGGAACCATTACAAGGTTTAAGTTAGAAGCATTAGGACATAAAACACTCATACATAATTAAAAATCTCATCTGTGGCATCAGAGTACTTCTTAATTCTCTTTTTCACTGAAATAAATATATTATTTGTTTGATCATTAAATGGGACAATAAATCTAAGGAAAAAAAAAAAAGAATGATACTCAAACATTTGTGAATATAGGAAGCTTAGAGAAAATAAATATGTTGCTCTTTTGGAGTAACCTCTATGGTATGCCAGTATTTCAGGGATCTTGCTTGTGTGTGGCATGCTTAGGGTCTTAATTAGAATGTAGTATATTAAAAGATATTTGGGGACTGGATATGTACAGAAGAACTGTGAAGAGACAGGAGAGAAGACAGGCATGTGGCAACCTGAACACAGCATGAAAGAAAGATACTGGAGTGAGTCTCAGACAATATAATTTCTTTAATTTGAGATATAGCCATATAGAAAGTCTTTTCATGATTTACATTCATGTCATGGGTTGTAGTAAATAACATTTTGGCCACCTGTCTGTTTGGCATTCACAAGCAATGACAATACTTCTGGTCATGGTGTTAAAGAAGAATCACGCCAGCTGAGGTGCAGTTTTTCTCCATCATCACTGGGCTAAATACCAAGTATCTTGCTGCTTTATTGATACCACACTTACTCTGCTAGTTTGCATTTTTATTTAGGTAATTTTGTCAATATGTTAACAATGACTTACTTAACAAAATTTGCTGAACACTGAAACCTTTTCCATTTTGGCAAGATAGCTCTGTGTCTGCAATTTTGACAGGGTCCTGAGTGCTTCCCTCTCCCTGTCCACCACTCACCCCCCTCTCCCCCCATCTTAGGATTCCCCCATCCTGTCCATGACCCAGGACCCATCGTCAGCTGCCCAGGGCCATCAGGCCTTGCCCCAGCAACATTGCTACAGGCTTGGTCCAGCTCTCCACAGTCCTGCGCTGTCTGATCACAGACCCCACCAAGCCAGAACCACCAGTGGGTCTGTGGTCTGTCCCCGCTCTCAGGAGATGTCTGATGTTGGGACTGTCCCTGGTACTCCTTGTCTGACCTGCTCCTGCTCATCATGGTTGCCAGGGGAGCATCCTGACAATATTCACCTTGAAATTGTCCAGTTTTGTGTATGGGTTATCTTGGGATATTATCCAGCAATGAACTACGGCTCACAGTTTTGGTATTTTTCATTTAATTCAGGAAATGACTCCTAAGAGAATCATTCTGTGGGTGCACCTATGCTCCTGTAGAATAGTCAGCCAAAGTGGATCAGCTATGAAGATGTAATCAGAAACCTTTTTTTCTCATCTTCTTTGAAACCTTTATGAACATAGAAGAACAAATATACCTAGGACCTGTGTTATTAGATAGGATCTCACTATGTGTATATCATCAACACAGGTTAACCCCAGCCAGCAGCCAAGCCCCACACAGCTGCTCACTTACTCCCACACCAACAGGATCAGGGACAGAATTAGAAGGGCAAAAGATAGAAAATTTGTGTGTTGAGAGACAATTGAATAGGTGAAGCAGAAGTCACACACAAGAAAATCAAAACAAGGAATTAATTCAATGCTTTCCATGGGCAGGCAAGTGTTCAGACATCTACAAGAGAACTGAGCCCCATCAGCAGTAATGGTGACTTGGGAAGACAAATTACATAACTCCAAATGTCTTGACCTTGATTCTTCTGCCCTCACACTTTACAGACAAGCATGATGTCACATAGTCTGGAATATCCCTTTGGTCACTTGGAGATAGCTGTCCTGGCCATGTCTCCTCCCAACTTTCCATGCAGCCCCAGACTTCTCACCAGCGTGTCAGTATTAGAAGCAGAAAAGACCTTGGTTCTGTACAAACGCTGTTCAGCCATAACAAAAACATCTCTGTGTTATCAACCCTGTGTTCAACACAAATCCAAAACACAGCCCCATACCAGTAACCATGAAGAAAATTAATTCCACCTCAACCAAAGCCAATCTAATCACACACAAACTCCCTTACAGAATACCTGTAGTGCTTACAGGTGCTGTAGTGCATCAAAATGAACAAAAATTGTCAAAGAATGATCAGAAATCAAAAGGGGTTCCAACGGCTTATATTTCCATTACTAAACCTCTCTCTCTCTCACTCTGTCTTTCCCCTGGGTCTTCAAGTTTGCAAGCAGCTCTAAGTAAAAGGCATGCACCACATGGTGACAAGAACTCTTTTACCAGAGTGAAAACCTAATAATTGCCATTGCCTTGGCTTCATTTGTGGTTTGCTCAAAGGTACCAACCTCTTTGCAAACTTCTGTGAACACAAATAAATTGCTTTTGATTTGCTAGTTCAGAAGAAATTGAGAATATTCTACCTTTTCTGTTCTCTGTGTAAAACATGCAGTGATCCAGGGGATGCTGTGCAATGTACCTGCTGCAGAGCACATGGTGAAAGAGTCTGATTCTGTATTTTAAACATCTCACATAGACAATAAAAGAGCCTCATCCGTATCTATGGGATAATATGAATAAACTCAATAGGCAGTACTTAGTAAAAATACATCCTTGGAAATATAATGCAATATCCTAAAGTAATTTTATAAATGTGAGTCACCTAATGCAATTATAATATTATAACAAGCCATTTCAGAGGCAAAAAATCTTCATGCACGATTAAAGAAAAAACTTTGAGCATACTGAGGATTTTTAAAATTGCAGCAGTCGTTTTATTTCAGCTTCTTCTTCAGATATAAGATGAGATTTATATAGATTTATCTTCAGTTTTTTTATTTTCTAAGATGAGTTAACATTCTCTCTAAAGAAAGAGATGAAACAGAACTGAAACCACTATTGCATAAAAGACTTTCCTTCTTCAAAGACAAAGAACAATATACTTTTTAGTGATGTAGTTTTCACCAACATAATACCTCATTATTCATGACATTTTGTCCATTATAGCCTGAGATTCCTCAAAAGATAGAAGTAATCATCCAGCAGAAAAGTCTTGCTAATTACCCATTGTCTGAGAAATCGAGCTGGTGTAATGGATGAAACATCAGTTGCAGCAATTGCTGGTGTCTACTGACAGAAGAAATGCATCTCTGAAGTTACTGCACCAGAAACCTCAGAAATCTGAGACTCCTTTACCTGCTTTCTCCAGATAGATAGAAAATCTCATTTGCAGCAAAAAATGATGTATATACACATATAGGAGACAAATTGAATGCCTTAAAAATAATTACAAAATGTTATATCAACCTTACTTTTGTGGAACGTACGAGGTATTGACTCATTTCTTATTATTTTATAGAGCAATTATTGATTATTTAAGAGCTGAGGAGGTACAGATATAAGAGACTTATGGAGACTAGGTCTACATGTTTTTAAAATTTCACTGTAGTCCATTCTTTAAAACATAAACTACTAAAAATGTATTTAATACACAAAGTAATTTAATTGTATTAATTATCATAGATTTAGGAAGAAGTCAACATAATATATGTGTTTTAACATTTAATAATGACTGCTTAGTAAGTTTTTGTGTCCTAGGCAGCAAACACTTGGTCAATTAAAACTAACATGTAACTAGCAGGGAAATTTAGACACTTCAGATACCAGAAGGAGATTTGTCAATTGTACAGGGAACTTCTAGGACAGCTGGAAAGAAAACAAGAAAGGCTAGCAAAACAGACTAGAAACGAAAGGAAAAATGATCATGTACACAGAATTTGGAAATGAACAGCGAGAACAACATCTTAAGATAGGGAAGAAAGTATCAGAGCCAGGACATTAATGTGAAAAGATAGAAGATAAGATTAGACATTTTAAAAAAACCTGATATTTACTAAATTTGAGAAGTAAGACCTGAGGAGAAAGGGAGATGTCCTATAATAAAAGTTAATAGATTCTATCGTAAGAAAGGTGAGTCTTAGTTCTGCCTTCAGATACATTGCAGTGAGAATTGTATATAATACAGAGGCAGGATTTGGCCCTTTGCCTTTGCCATTTTAGAGGTGATTGGAAATAAAGAGAGGTCAGCATAAAAGATGGTTGGACCAGAGGATCATTGAGGTCTCTTCCAATCTGGTATTCCATGATTCTGTGATGAGATAGCTGGAGGATTATAGGCAAAGTCCCTTTTCTCTGTAGTCTGTTCCTACTCTAATTCATTTTGAGCTGTGCTTCATTTGCTGTATCTGGAAAGGTTACAAACTGGCATTCTCAGAGGAAATTTCCTGTAAAGGAAAATGAGTCCTTAGGTACTAAGCAAAGATACAGAAATAGCTTTAGTTTCTTGATTGACTAGTGACCAAGAATATTTGAACTGAATCTTTTTTCTGTGTCCACCTGTCTCGTCATGTATTATGTTAGAGGTCAAAACCAGCAATCAATTTTTGTCAAAATGCTATTCAACTAAAAAATTTTTCAACACTGGCTACTATTTTTGCAAGTATTATCATCTACAGGGGAAAAAAAAAAAACAGGAAAAGTAAACAGAACACCTCCCCACTGCTCTCAAATCACCTGCAAAATAAAAGTATTATATTGAAAAGTGGGGTTTTTTTGTTTGTTTGGGGTTTTTTTTGTTTGTGTTTTTTGTTTTAGGAGTGTTCAAGGCAGTTCTATCTGTGAGCTTCTGTGGGTTTAGATCTTTGCTCTGTTGACAAGTTGGAGAGCACCCTTAGGAGAAATTGCCTCTGCTGGCCTGCTCTAAGAGATTCTTTCTGGACACAGTGGCAGCCTGAAGATTCAGCATGATGGAAACTAAGCATCAGTCTCTGGAAAAGTAAAACTAAGTATTTTAATCTAATCTAAAAGCTAAGCATTTTGCCATGTGATTTCTGATCATTCTGAAGGCAGTATTGATTGGGAAAAAAACCCATCTAAATCCTGCATAATCAACTTATACTCTAGTTCTCTTACGGCAGAAAGTTTTCTAAGATATACTGTGAGTTTTGTTGTATTCCTAAAAGTTAGGAAAAATGAAACACATGAAGAAAATAATTGATATCTTTGGGAAATAAGGCAGCTTGTGAATAGGAATATTGAAATGATAATATGATAGGTACACTGTGCAGTGAACCTCCAAGGAGAGGAATGAGAAAGATAAATAAAAACTTGTGAGAAGATACAAGGAGGGTAAGTTAGGTTAAGAAGATTGTGTTTCTGGAATATATGATATCAGTTAGTTTCAACAACCTTGGTATTAATGGAGAATCCTTCGCTGCTTGTAGAATGGAGACAAAGTTGAAAGATTTGGGATTTAGTAAATTATTACTTTCCTAAAATACTGTGTTAACAGACCTAGGATAATTTTTGCCCCATCTAGATTGAATTTTAACCCATTAATAAGGCAACACAGATGAATTATTGAAATAATAGAAGACAATAAAGTCAGAAAGTCAGATGTCCACAGTCCATAGCCATTTTTTGATACATTTTTAGAAAAGTGTTACTGTATATAGAAACAGAATGTACATATACACACACAGAAAGAAAAAAAAAAAAAAAAAAAGAAAAAAAAAGAAAAGACTAAGAAGGAAACAGCAATGAATAACATAAATAGATAAATAGTAGATTTGAGAGCTGTAAACTCTCTGACCAATGACAGAGTAAATTGCAATATGAGTTACTTGTTAATATTTGGAAAAAAACCAAAATATACTTTTTAAACTTAAAATCTAGCAATAATTCTTTGATTTAAAAGGGCTGTGACACATATACAATGCTAAAATGCATTTGATGTAGATGACTTTTTAAACCATGCAGACAATGTCATCTCTAGTTACTGTTTTCCATCTACCATGCACACGAGTACAAGGAGGCATAAATGGATATGAATGGAAGTGATGCCAGACCACTGTTGCCTACAAAAATTAATTTACCTGTTATGTTCCCCACACAAGTCCATAGTGGTGTACACATCCCGCACTTGTAATATCAATATCATAGTCCATGCACCTCATCAGATAGTTAGCTGACACACAGCAAAAATAAAAATTAAAAATAAAATTCTTACTCTGAAACTTTAGTACTGTTTTATGATTTTGTTGAAAAGTAGTCAGATAAAAGAGTGTAGAAACTTTGGAATATTTACTGAGTCATGTTAACAGGTTACAAGTTTCCTGAAACTTAAGGCTATGATACAGAAAAGTATTGTGTATTTCATTATTTAGAAACCAGTTTAAGTGAGTAAAGAAGAAGATTGACAACTAGATTAAACCAAAATAGGGTTGTAATTTGGTATTCATGTTCATACATAGACATTTATTGCCTGCAGAATTATTTTCTGCAGAATTTTTGGGGAATTTAGAACACTAATTTTTTTTCTCTCACGGGTGTATCAGTCTTAATCCTAGAACATCTGAATATTGAAGCTTGCCAAGAGTATTTTGATGTGCATTTCAACAAGAAAATAAATTATTTAACACTTTATTAAACTTTGTGCCTTTTTCAATTAAAGATATTCTGGGAATTGCAATATTTATGAAATGTAATACCTTCTCAAAAATACAGAGAGAATATAAGTTCAACAGTGATGGTTCCCTACAACCACAATAATAATAGTAGAAATAAGAATAACAGCAACAACCACAACCCTGATAACAGCAAGGCCAATGACAGCAACAGTGACAATAGCAACTGACACTGAGACACTTTCCCTGAAAACTGCATGTTTTTCTAGACAGACCATTGGAAAGCACCTAGATTTAGGTATGGTGAAGTTTTTCTCTGTTCACATCCCAAGGGAAATTTCTAAACAAAGGCATGTAAGACAATATTCCAAAGAACCTAGACCTTTGAGGGAGTGAAAACCTAGTTTTCTCGTAAATCCCACTAATACCTTTGGAGATTTGGTCTGTTCTTACTCTGGTGAATACAAATTATTCAGGCTTAGAAGAAATGTCAAAACTAGACTGAGTCAATCCAGTCTCTAACTGATTGGACATGTATTTGTGCTGACAATACCTTTTAAATCTATGTAAAGGAAATAATTTTAAAAATAGCATATAGTCTCTGGTATTTCTAAGTAAAAGGCTAGAAAAAAGGTGGACCATTCATATAGAAATTTTTCTATTGGTGTCTTGTCCTGTGAGAAACATTTGAAGACTAACACTTACTTGATGAAAAATTTGCTGTCACATTAAAGAAAAAAACAACTGGTCCCATGTATCAATTACAAAATGGTTTACAGGCTACCTTTTACTATAAGACAATACAGACATTTATGCTGATGATTCAGTCTGACATGATCTGCTTCAAGAGACTGTTTTCAAGTGCTTTCCTTCTTAGTTATAATAACCAGAAAATGGTAGAAAATACAGTCAAGAAGAAGAAGGCATTTTTTCAAACTAACACAAGCATTATGCCTACACTTCTTTTTCTTCTAACTTCAAGAAATGTTGCTTTCTATCTGTTGTCTTATACCTCTAAATATTTACAATTTATTAAATTTTGCAAAACATTGAGCTTTATTTAATATATTTTATTAACTTATGTTAATAGGAAAACCATATGACATTCAATTATTTTATCATTATAAAGCACATTTATTTTCACTAGATAAATGTAAATTTTAAAAAAATCTTTCAAAGACAGAAATCAATCTGATAATTCATAATGTATGTTTTTCCTCGATTCAATAAAACATGTGAGACAAAAGCATTTCTAAATAATTTCTTTTCATATATTGTAGCAATTAACATTTCAGATACCAACAAAAAAAAAAAAAAGCTTGTGACTCTGTTAACTATAATGAAATTATCTGTTGTTATTATTCATTAATGTTCTAACCATTTTCCCGTAAGAAATATTAAGCAATCTAAAAATGAGCATATGTTTGTGCAAATTATATTCTCCCTTAAGATTTTGTAAGAAGCTCATCATAATAAGCAATTATACGGTACTTTTTCAGCTTAAACTTTTAGATTAATCACAGAAAGGTTTCATGCATAACCTTCTTGCCAAGAACATGCTTTAATGTGACAGGTTTATCCTCAATTAGGTTTTGTTAAAGACTCTTCTTTGTACTATTTTTCATGTTTTGGTTTAGTACAAAGACAGCACATTCTCTTTACATATATATTACTGTAAAAATATTCTGTTGAGCATACTGACTGCTTTTAGTGAATAATTAGTTTTATAAAATTGGGGTTTTTTTACTGACTGGCTTCTTTTGAAAGCATGCCTTAACTTCCGATAATCAAGATGACAAGATAACACAACATCATCATGCAAAATTTGTAACTAAAAGGTAACCCCTCTGCTTCACTTTGAAGAAAAGTATCTTTTGTAGTTTCGTCTTATGTTTGCAGATTAACCCTATTTAATACATTTTCTCACAAATAATTTGTGTGTTTGAATGGTTCCATGCCTTTAGGGTGAGAGACAAAAAATGTCTAACTACAAATTTCAGTCTTCTGTACTTTTATTTGACATTATCAAAAAGTACCACAGAGGCAAAATGTCATGTTATGTCATAATATAAAATGACAAGCTCTGTACAAATACATGAACAGCGAATCTTTTATCTGGTATTAGTGAAATAAGGAGCAAAGAAATAAATGTCTTCATTTACAAAGGATCTACATGCAGTAAGTAAAGACATGTGAAATATTTTAAAGGAAACATTTAAATGACTACATGTGCATAAAACAATCAAGGACAGTAAGAATGAGAATGTTCCTTGCAGTAAAATAGATGAGGTCACCATTCAAGCTGTTGCTTTTTTCTTTGATAATTTTGTGTTCCTTTATATTGACTGAGCATTCCCAGTTGAGTTGGTACCACAAAACGCAGGGGATTTCTGCTATGCCTGGCCTGCAGAGAAGAGCATTTCAGTGGCAGGCTGCTCTTCACCAAATAGCAGATCCCTTGGTGTTGTGAGAATGCATCTACCACTGCAAGTTGGCCAGGGTGAATTCCCAGTATAATACTGATATTTGTGAATAAGCTTTTACAGCTGTCTTCTGAAGACAGATTTGTATTTGATGCAATGTGGAGAATGAAATGAAGCATTATAGTACAGAAAGCAGTGGAATATGACCTGCAGTCTCACAGAGGTTGAAGTAAGAATTGAAAAGATTACAGTAACATGATAATTACCTGGGAATTAAGATATTCTTCAGGACAAGACAGCTCCAGAACTGAGATAAAGGTGATCCTCCTCCAGGTGAGTATACAAAGAAAACATACCTTCTTTGAACACAGATTTATATGAACTATGCTAGATAAATAAAACAAAGAAATAGACGTTACAAGGTATTATGCTTTAGCATATTTAAAAATAGATTATATTTTGATGGCGAATGGTGCTGCATCAGATTGGCAGCCAGTTACCAGTGGTGTCCCCCAGGGATCTGTGTTGGGGTTAGTCCTGTTTTATATCTTCATTGATGACACGGATGAGGGTAGTGAGTCTATCATCAGTAAATTTGCAAACACAAGCTGGGAGCATGTGTCAATCTGTTTGGAGGGTAGGAGGGCTCTGCAAAAGGACCTGGATAAGCTGGCTAGATGGGCCAAATCCCACAACATGAGGTTTAATAAATCCAAGTGCCAAGTCCTGCATTTTGGCCACAATAATGCCCTGCAGTGTTATAGGCTGGGGACAGTGAGGCTGGACAGTGCCCAGGCAGAAAGGGACCTGGGGGTGCTGGTGCAGCAGACTGAGCATGAGCCAGCAGTGTGCCCTGGTGGCCAAGAAGGCCAATGGCATCCTGGTCTGTGTCAGGAACAGTGTAGCCAGCAGGAGCAGGGAGGTCATTCTTCCCCTGTACTCGTCACTGGTGAGGCCACACCTTGAGTGCTGTGTCCAGTTCTGGCCCCTCAGTTTGGGAAGGACATTGAGATGCTGGAGCGCATCCAGAGGAGACAACAAGACTGGTGAAGGGCTTGGAACACAAACCCTTAGTGGAACGGCTGAGGGAGCTGGGGTTTTTTATCCTGGAGAAAAGGAGACTCAGGGGTGACCTTATCATTCTCTACAGCTCCCTGAAAGGTGTTTGTGGTCAGGTGGGGTTGGTCTTTTTCACCAGGTAGCAACTAACAGAATGAGAGGACACAGTCTCAAGCTGTGCCAGGGGACATACAGGTTAGACAACAGAAAAAATTCTTCACTGAAAGAGTGATTGGGGACTGGAATCCTTTGCCTGGGGAAGTGGTGGAGTCATGTGTTTATAAAAAGACTGCATATGGCGCTCAGTGCCTTGGTTTAGTTGATGAGGAGGTGTTAAATTAGGTCAGAGGTGGGACTTGATGATTTCAAAGGTCTTTTACAACCTAGCTCATTCTGTGATTCTGTAATTTTGTAACTGTTAAAATACCATGTTGCTCTTGGTTAAAACAGCAATTAGTGGGGCATTTGTTGCTTCAGTGTCTCTCAGCTGTCTAAAACTTACCTCGTTGTTTTAGGTACACTAATAAACAATGCAGAGATATAATTTCTGTCAGAGCAGAAGTTACCTCAGCTATCTCAGCTGCTTACATTAAGGTACAATGATAAATTGTTTATGGATGCTTCTTTTTGTCCCCCTACTGATTATGAAGAGAACTCAGGCCAGATGATTCATCCGCTATGACACTTCTCTGATGACAGCATGAATCACCCTCATGAATTCTTGTTTTCCTCTGTCCACTACAGCAAGGAAGTTAGAAAGTTCTCAAATGTCACTGAGTTTCAACTCTATCTAATAGAGTGATTATCTTTTACTTCTCATTCTATATTTCTTTCTGTTCACAGAATAAAAACCTCAGAACTACTCCTTCTCTTCCAAGAAGGTATCTTACTTGGCTTTTAGTGCTGGGTGCTGGGGAGTTACACCAGTGTTCTACTTTAAAAATTTGGTCAGAAACTGAGAAAACAGAAATAAATCCATAAAACTAACTTTAGTCTCTGTTTTATCTGTGGTCAAGTTAATTTTTGTCATAGTATAGAGCTAGGTTTTGAATGTGGGATAAAAACAGGA
Source organism: Turdus rufiventris (assembly GCA_013186435.1). NCBI lineage: Eukaryota > Metazoa > Chordata > Aves > Passeriformes > Turdidae > Turdus > Turdus rufiventris. The sequence continues at coordinate 1,404,676 of PYHW01009483.1, forward strand.
TTGAAAAATCCAGATATGCTTCTAGGCATTGCTGAGCAGAGCTTAATCAGCATCAAGGCCTTTTCTATCTCAAACTTCCCCACCAGTAAGTAGGTAGGGGTGGACAACAGACTGTGTGGAGACACAACTGGGCCGGCTAGTCCCAGGTGATATCCAATACCATTCATTCATTGTTGTGGCTAGCAATAAAATCTGGGGAAAGAACAGGAAGAGAGGACATTCAGATTTATAACATTTGTCTTATCAAGTCACTGCTGCATGTGGTGAAGCCCTGCTTTCCTAGAGATGGCTGAACATCTGTCTGCCTGACCATGGGAAGTGATGACTTAAATTCTTATATTCCTTTGCTTGCACAGATGCAAGCAAAGGAATTTATTAAACCATTTCTATCTTGACATATGAGAGTTTTTGCTTTTGCACTTCTAATTATTTTTGCAAACCCTATGCAAAAAACTGATTGTAGGGCTTAGCTACCTTCCATGGTTAAGCCACAACCACTCTTAAATTCTTATGTATGACCTGCTTTTCAATTATTTGTGTGGTGGAGATCTTTTTCAAATCTGGTTTACCTATTGAAAATGTGTTCGCACCTACAAGGCTATTTAGTACTACTCATTATCATTGCAGACACCACAGATATAAACTGACTTAAGCATTTAACGAAAATATTTTGCTCTTTTTAAAGAATTAGTATGCTAAAAAAGGTATCCTTTTAAGAAAAATAGATAAATAAACAAAATTTGATATAACTCCATCTTTATCCCTGCATCCCTCTTTAGAAAACTACATATTCCTTACAGGAATTTATTCCAGTCCTTTTGGTGTGCACAGAAGCACATGTCCATCACACACAAACCAATGATAGCACTAGAAAATTCAGTTTTGAATTAAGTTGGAATCTTTATTGGAACAGCTGAATTAGTTAGTTTATTGGAACAGCTGAATTCCTGATTTAGGAACAGTTGAATTAGTTTTGCACAGATAGCTACAGATCGGTGCTAAAACATCATTTCCGTTAACAACATAGGGTAGTCACTGAAGAAAAAGTGTGCTGGTATGTCACTTGAAATTCTGTACAAATGAATGACCATTGGGATCAGATATGTCCAAAAACCAACTTGAGCTCTACAACAGTATTCTAAGACTTTAAAACAGCTTGATCAATCTCTTGAAATACAGTCCATCTAGGCCAATTCACTTTAGGTGCTGGCTTAGTTTCTTTTCTGAGTGTTTTTTCTCTATTTCATGAATATTTGATTCAGGATTTTTGGGTTTGTTTGGTTTTGCTTGGGGGTTTTTTTTGGTTTTGTTTTTTTGCTGTTTTGATTTTGTGGTGGTTTTGTTCTTGCTTTTGTTTTTGCGTGTGTGTTTGCTGTTGTTTTGTTTTTGTTGTGATTTTTGCGGGTTTTTTTGTGTGTTTTTTTTGTTTTGTCTTTTGTTGGTTTGGTTTAGTTTGGTTTGGTTTGGTTTGGTCTGATATGGTTTGATTTGGTTTGATTTTTTTGGTTTGGTTTGTTTCTTTTTTTCACAGTCTCCCAGGTATTCAACACATTAACTAATAAGATAACTTTATGAATTACATGAGCTTCCTCCATGAAGATAGTGCATCAAATGAGCTTTGTGTCAAAAAGACACTCTTTAAAGTGTTTACTACAATATGGTAGCCCTATTTGCTAAATGCAGGCTTTACACTAAAACACAGAGAAAAACTTGGATGACCAATACCATATATTGACAACTTCACCACTACAAAAGTAATCCACAGGTAGAACTAAGTGTCTGCCAGTCCATTTAAAGCTATAAAAAACAGAGAAAATTAAGGAACGATATTAATATTTTTTAAGAAATGTATTCCTGGACTGAGCAGAAACTCAAATTCTCTATGAAAACTCCTTGACAAAATTAATTTTGTATAAGGAAACCAAAGTTTCAAGCTTTTTAAGTCTCTTAAAAATTAGTAGTTAAAGGGAATTTGCCATCTTAAATTCTGTTTTTCTGATCGTCTTCAGAATTTTTAAATCATAAATCATGATATTAAATTTGTCTTCTCACAGTGTTAATTTACTATTATGTAAAAAAGACAATTACAGTAATTTCACGACTATAAGTGCACCCTTTTGACTAAAATTTTCCCTCGAACCC
>PYHW01009483.1:1407317-1420267 GCA_013186435.1 Turdus rufiventris
CCGGGTTGAGGCGGGGCCTTGGCCAGCAAACGCGCAGGGGGAGCTGGGGGCGGAACCTCACTGCAAAAAAAAAAAAAGTGCACCTTATAGTCCGGTGCGCCTTATGGTCGTGAAATTACTGTATATGGGCTTTTTCTTCCCTTCGATTTTATATGTTACTACTCTTCAATAAACATTTTATTCTGGGCAGGTAGATGAAGCCATAAAGGTAGATCTCAGTCTTAAACTGACATAGTGGCATACTTCAAGTGCTTTGTGATCTTAGGGCTGAAATTGTAGACAAGAATAATTCTCTGTCTTGCATGCATGTAGACTGCATTTTAATAAATTTGAATTGCTGTAAAGTGAGGTTCTCAATTTGGGAGTAAACAAAGGTTACAAAGAGTAGTGTTAATTTTTTTTTTTTTTTTTTTTTTTATGTGTGTTTTGAGGATACAAACTATAGCATAAAGGCGTTAGGATCAAGTTTTCTCCACAAGCTCTGCTGATTCCGCCTCTGCAAGCTCAGTATATGTGATATTCCGTTCTAGTGATACATTCTATTTCCCTGATATCTTTTTAGGTTTAATCCCATCTCCTTTAAGACCTCCTAAGAGCACAGGAACAGGCAATTCCCAAATACTGGAAGTCAAGCAGGTGTGCAGAAGGCCAGCTTGGCTGAACAAGAATCTTTTATTGGAAATAAGACAAAAAAGAATAGTGTATGTCCAGTGGAAGCAAGTCATGTGACAGAAAGGATACAGAGGTGCTGCTTGCCACTGTAGGGGATGGTCCTACGCAGGGCCAGGAGTTGGGTTTGATAATCTTTGTGGGTCTCTTCCAGCTCAGCATACTCTGTATATTCTGTGATTCTGTGAAATCTGTGGTAGATATTAGGAAGAAATTTGTTAATTTGTGGTGAGGCACTGGAACAGAGAAGTTGTGGATGCCCCACCCCTGAAAGTGCTCATGGCCAGGTTGGATGGGATATTGAGCAATTTGGTCTTGTGGGAGGTGTCCCTGACAGTGGCAGAGGGGTTAAAACTAGATATTCTTGAAGGTCCCTTCCAAGCCAAAACACTCTACGATAATATGATTCTAACAGAGGCAAAGATCACTTGAAAACTGAGACTTGATAGGCAAAGACGGAACTGAAAAGGAGAATAATTTCAGTTGCCATGACTGACTAAAATGTTTTTTGCTTGCTACAGATTTTTGTTAGATGATAGAGATCTAGTGTTGAAATTATTTGGAAACCCAGGACTAACACTTCCTTTACCATCTACTGTTATCAAGACATGGGACAGATGGGGTACAAATTAACTGGAATCTTCATTACATGCTCTGCTTCTTGTTTGTATCATCAGCCATTTAGCCATTGAGCTGCTTTTCCTAGTGTCATTTTTCTCTCCCTACTCAACGACATTTACTTGCAAAATGACATTTACTTATAAAGTGACAGTCTTTTTCACCCTCAAGTGACATTTCTATGGCACACTGTGCAAATGTTTGGCAAAGATTTGCTGGATCGATTAGAAGAAACAAAGGAAAAACACACAACAGATGCTGGTTTTCTTGTAGCTGTGACTATTGTTTTGAAAGACTGACACAGAACTTTCAGCATTTTTTTGTCTTCTTGGCAGCAATATAAAAAACTTGCCTGACTGCAACACACACATACTTTCACCTTCATTAAACTGATTCTAAAGACTCCTAATAAGGGAGGCTGTGTGTCATTTTTCACAAGATGAGCTGTTCTGAAAACAGAAAAACCATTACAGGACAGTCATGCATCAATCATGGAATTAGACAAACTAGTTTTCATTGACCTTACAAAAGTCTTTTCTCTAGCATCAGAGAAGAAAAGATCCATTTCCCCCAGCATTTCCTTTATTTAACTATTGCATTCATTTTTAAGAGAAATTAGATTTTCAGTAAAATCCTGGTGAATATTTTTATTTTAAAGTATCAGTTTTCTATTACTTTGGTAATGAAAGTTTTTGGACTAAGTAGATACAAGAACTAAGAAATGTGTTGATATGATGATCACACAACCTTCTGGAACTGTTTGACATGTTGTTTTAGATTTGTGCATTTTCTTATGCCTTGCAGAAACAAGAAATAATTAATCTGGTCTTGGCTAAACCTCAGTCATAAAAGACCCAGTGCTTTTGGCCGAATCTGTAGTTCACTGAATTTGGCACCACAGGCTCATCATCTTTAAACTCCATTTTAAACAAAACAGTCAAAATATATCAACTTTCCATTCTGATTTAGAAGTTTTTAATAAAAGTAAAAATCCATGGCTATAAAGGGTGTCTGAATGTTTATGCTAGAATCAGCTCTAGAGGTTGCATTTAATAGTCCAACCATACTCATCTAAGATCATTTTACATGACTGACAATGTCTGGGACATCTGCTTAGGATTTGAAATACATGGCACTGGTCATTGTGGGATGTACAAAGGTTTCTAGAGCAGTGACTGGATGCCAAAGGGAGTACTCTGCAGGATCTCAAATTATGTACTTTAAATTCTTTAAGGCTAAAGCACTCAATTTTCTTCTTGCTTGGGCTTTTTGTTTCTTTGTTTTGGTTGTTTTGTTGGGGTTTTTTTAAGAGTAAAATTCATTCCCTAGTGTTCTGCTTAAGATCAAATATGGCATCAGTTTTCACAACTGAACAGAGATTTTTATCTTCAGTTTTCCCAGTTTCTTCTTTTAACAGTGTTTCTAATCAGGTACTTCTAGGTATTGAAAAATCACTACTTAGACAAAAAACTGCTCCTCAGAAAAGGTAAGACAGATGTTAAAGAGAATGGGTAGACTTAAATTAGTGAAGTCCCAGGCTCACTCCACCTAATGACATTCACTTAGTGCCTTAACTTCAGAGGTTAACTGATCCACAGTTTTGAGTCTAGCTCTAATTTAGTTTTGGACTCTCCAGTGTCTCATGTGACACAGAAGTCAATGTAGCACACAAGGTAGTGCTCAGCCTAAGGATATCCAGCTAAAAATATCCAGAGTAAAAATGACTATCTAAGATCTGCCGTGTATCTTGAAAGGAAATTGGTCTTCACTTATATTAAAAGGAGCCTTCAGCAAGAACAATTCCTATTTTAGTGCTTACAGAGATGAATGAATCTAGCTTCTGCTGTGCTTCCCAGAGCACTGCTTTCATGTGCCCTAAAGCAGAGGTTCCATGCAACAAGCAAGCTTGTTGGTGTATGCTCCTTGCTTTTCTTTTCATAATTGTAGTCAGGATTGGCCCTTCTGTCAGACATAATGACACTTCAACTGAAGAAAATACAGCCTCTCAGACATGAGGCCAAGAAGAGCTCACTCAAAATGTAGTCATCCACAAGCAGATGGGATCTGCAGTAAGCCTTAAATGAGAGCACAAGTAACGAGAATGGGAATTCCTGCAATCATTTCCAGGTATTTTACTGGTATCATCAGTATCATGTAATTTTGGTTTGAGCTGGGTTTCACACAGTTTTACCTCATTCATGAGCTAGTCTTGATTAAACAATATTTCAGATACTGAATAATAGTGTAAAATACTCTTTAATTCTGTCATTCCTATTGCTAGGTCTTATAAAGTGCATGCTTTCTTATGTAATTTTACATAATATATGCAATATAGTAATTTTTTTTGTAATCTGATTCTCATTCTATGTTTTAATTAATTTTCTGGAATTTCTTAGTCCTGATTATGGGTATTGGATTTTTTATTTTCCTTTAATGCTGGAATGAATGGATATCACTAAGTGTGGTCTTCTCATAACCTCAGGAAGGCACTGAAAGTGTTCTTTTTAATGATGGAAAAGTAAATAAAAGAATAAAATAGCAAGTAAGAACAATGCTCTGAATTGCCACCATTCTGCGAGTATGATTGCATCTGAATTAGCTTTTATGTTGAACATGAATTCATACAATACAAAATAGAAGCAAAAAACCAATTTACATTATGGAAATGTCAGATTTTGAAACTAAGCACGGTAGGTTGGACAATGTTGAAAAGATTTTTTTAAAAATTGCTGCCCGTGCACTAACACATATACACATTCCTATCAGCATCAAAAAATTACAGTCTTAAAATTTTTATCTTACACACCATGTAGAAATGTATTTTTAAAGTATTTTTATAGTATATGAATATACAATTTTCCCATATTCATTTGTATTTTAAATAAAAAATATTAGCATTTTTAATATGTTCAGGTCATATGCAAACTATACTTCTTAGATTTGGTCTGAAGATCTCTGTGTATTATTATGATATTATTTTATTTAATTAGCTTTACTTTTAAGAAATATTCTATAAGTGTGTTGCTAAACTCACCAAGTGTTTCATCTTTTACCTCCATTGTACTCCCCTGATGTGTTGTATACATTGCATAAACAGTAAAAATCTCTGTCTTATCTTTCAGAAAACCAGTTTAATTAAAATAAAATTACATTACATTTTGAAACTACTTATAAGGATAAAATGAAGTAAAGGTTATATTCAATATTACGGGTGATAGTTATGGTTAATGATGTAATATGGTAATTATACATAATAAGAGTTCATAAACCAGGAAAAAAGAAGAGGATAATATACAGGAGAAAAAAAAATAAATAAAATAAAGAAGAAAAATACCCAGAAATTGAAACTCTCACTGCTCCTTCCAGTCCTTAGCTTACTTATCATCATAAAAAAAAATAGTGAACAGAGGCTTCAACTACTTGGATAATTAGGTTCCCTGGGTTGGTGTAGAAAAATAGACCATTTATTAAAAGGCCATCGCAATAAGAATTACAAAGAGTAATGAATGTCCTTTGGGAAAAAAGAAATATCCCTGAGTAATTAACAATGAAAAATTTCCTGGGGGGGGAAAGATGAAGAAAAATAATGAAAATAATAAAAATGTTTTGCAATGAAAAAAAAAAANAAAGAAAAGAACAGCCTAATCAAGGTGCAAAGCACAAATTCCTGTTTAAAACAGGAAAAGGAGAACTAGTTAATCTTACATTGTGTAGGCAGATGGTAATGGTGCAAGAGCCGCTAATGCAGTGAACCTTATTTCATTTTGAGTTCTATACCAAGGTCTGATATGATGAGAAGCTTACACAGATTTAGTAACCTTATATGGTGACATATTTGGTCACATGAGCTTTCAAATACACATATTATAGAACTCTAAAGCTGCAATTAATCAGTTCAGTTGTGCTGTGAGAGTTCCATTCCATTCCTTTTTTTTTTTTTAAATCTGTTTCATCTCAATTCTCTGAAGTCTACTTAGATCTGCTATCAACGAATTGTAAAGTATTAGCATTAACTGCAGTCTGTTAACAGGTGTTTATTTAGTTATGCCTTGGAGTGAAATATTTCTCCTGGGACCAGAGTTTGAAGGAACTAATTTACTAGATAATTTTCTACAAGAGTGTGCATTTTATTTTATTTTATTTTATTTTATTTTATTTTATTTTATTAATCTCATAGAAATTAGATCTTGGTTCTAATGACCTTGAGTTAAGTAACACTCCGGCAAAGACAGCGACTATGGTAACAATACTACACAGATGAGATATTGACAGCCATAGGCAAGCATTGTCGAAATATTTCTGCTTTGTACTCCAAATCATATGATTAAATGTTGGCTTTTTTTTGTTAGACAGAGATTGATTTAGCAGTCAAATAATGTACACGATTCTTTATTTGTTTGTTTGTTTGTTTGTTTGCTTTCTTAGTTTCATTCCAAGACAGCTCTTTGTTTCTGTGAACATTTATTGGATGGTCTTGCTTCACTTTTATTTAATCCTTTCAAAAGGACACGTGAGAACATCTCAGACATTCATATAATTCTTGGGAGCACAGGGTAAATTCACAATAAACAAATGTGAGAAGACAAAAGAAAAGAGGAAGAAATAAACGTCATCAACTCAAGCAAAAATTGCTCATGTTAAACACTGGAAAGTAGCACCAAAGTACTTTTTCATGTGACACACTGAGTAACAAGTTGCCACTCAAATTTTGTTGAAATTCCTTTTGAAGACTTTTTTCTCCTCTTATAATTATAAATTTTTGTGTTTTTTTCAGTTTGGTTCTGAACACACTACAGATAAACAAATGGTCCCAGTCTCTGAAAGTATTTGGAAACACTGTTGGAACAAAGATTTTAAACAAATATTGCACAAGTTAAACAGAACTAGTTGGAAGGTCTTTTTGGAAAACCTGGACACTACCAGTTCTTATCTTGGCAGAATTTTTGAAAGGAACAGACTTGAGTGCTGTACTTCTGACTCCCTGTTCTGGATGCATGATAACATAATTACAGGATGAGATTTTTAAAGTCCAAATTAACTACATTTTGGAGCACATGCCTCTGTATAATCATTATAAACTTTGTGCTCCAGAAACAAAGCTTCTGAAGCAGGAGTTTTAATGTGCTTAAGTTTGTACATGCTAGGACTTAGGTTAATTCATGACACTAGAACAGCATTTTAATTCTAATAGCAAATGATTTAGACAACCTGAAACATTTCTAAGCCTAAATTTAGGACTACAACCTATAAATGCTACCTACCTAGACTTCAAAGGTGTCTAGTATGCATTAGGCGAGAAAGATTTCTGTCAAAACCTTCCCTGAGGGCTGGAATTTGAACTATTGTGCATTCTTAGTACAGATGACAATGTTACTGTGTTGATCTCTTAAACTGAAAATTATTGAATTAAAAGAAGATTATCCTATATCCTAGTTTTTCTTAAATTTTGTCTTTTTTTTATCCACTTTATTTCCAGTGTGTTACAAAGAGAGCAGGTGATGATGGGGGCTAACCTAACTGGAATACTAGATTCTATCCTGCAGTGCTGCCTTCATTCAGAATGGCCAGATGTCATGGGAATTTTCTCAGTTTAATGCAGGGACTTTGATTTAGATAATAGATCAAGAGAAATTAGCTTGATTCAGAGCTAACAAAACTTCAGTGTAATTTATTTTTTTCATATATTATATGAGCAATTGCTATCACAAGTGTTGTAATCTGACTATAGCACTATCTTTTATCTCATATATATGAAGACAAATCATACTGTTTACACCAATATATTCTCTTTTCTTCCTAATCTCCTTCTCATGTTTGGTATTTGTATCAGTGCTGAATAACACAGGAAAAAAATGAAAAATGTAATTTGATAATCCAAAGGACTTGCAGTTGGTGCAAAAGCAGCTATTCAGGGGCTGGTTTAAATGCTTTTAGTTATCTAAAAGCTCAACAGCAGACTGGAAATTAGGCATGAGCCTATGAAAAACCTAAATCATTCTGGATCAGCACCTGAGGACCAGACCTGACATTGGAAATGGCATTAGACACATATTGCTGGATCACTGCCAGTGTGAAAGAAACAGCTTTGTCTGTCCTATGGAGTGTCTCTGTACAGAGGCACTAAAATATGAAGAGAATCTATGACAGTTCCCCTTGATCAGAAACGGTGTTGCTCAGACTGTGTTAAGACTCAGTGAGGAATAATTTAACTAATCTGGTTCCATTTTAAGGATGAATTTTTAGGAAGTATAGAAAATTTAAGACTCCCAAAACAAAGCTCCTTTAGAACAGAACGGCATGATAAAAGAGAACCACTGCCCTGACATAACAGTGATACAGTAGCAAAAAGATTTCATTCTTAATAATTGTGAATAGAAAAATAACTTTTATCTGAGAGTGGTTGGAAAGCATATTTATTCCTATTATCTGCTTATTTCAATTGCAGACATTTCTCAGCCTTGTCTACATTGTAATGCTGGTTTTGACTGATGTGTGTCTATTTTTGTCAAGCGTGTGATATTGCACCCACAGTGGTCAGGCTAAACAATTAATGGGCCTTTTTTTTTTACTGCTATTGCAGAAAGAAGTTTCAAAATGAAGTCCCAAAGATCTGATTGAGGTCTAGAAACAGATCTTCTTGGACCTTGCAAAATTACCAGTTTGCTGTGGGCCATCATACAGAACAAATAATTATTGATCAGGTTTTTTTTAAATTATTCAGAATTTCTTTCTATGTTTTCTGTGCATTTAACAACGAAATTTCTCTCATACAGAGACATTCCCAGAAATTAGGCACTTTATATATCCAAAAAACCGTTAGACAAATCATAAAATTATGAAAGAGTCAAATTTGCATATATGAGCTTGACTGTACTCATCTGGACAATTTTTTATTCAATTCAGTAGACTTAAAAACCACTGATAATTCATTCCAGATCTTTATAATGCTCAAGATAACATCTCTGATGTATTTAAAATAAATATAATTTAAAATTTTTAAAGAGAATCCTAATCTTTAGTCCTCACCATTACATCCTAGGCACCATAAATGGCATATCTACATCTGACATCAATTTTCAGATTGTAACACATTTTTTCATCATTTTTGCAAAAAGCATTTAAAGCAATTTGTGAGAAGTATATTTAAAATCCCCAAACCAGATGCCCAACAGGCTTAAAACTACCCTTTTATATCCAGGAAAACACTCGAGTGAATCACTGTTCACTTTGCCTTTATTTCCAGCAAAAGAAATCTTGATTTTGACGTTACACATCCAAGTTATGCACTAGTTTAAGGTTCCCCAACTCAGCATCTGTGGGTTAAAGGGACGTCAGAACCTGTTAAAGGGATTAGCTGGCCAAGGAACATGTGGTGAGCTCACCAGTCAATGTTCATAAGAAACTGTGAAAAAACACCCTCACACAGAGGATTAAAAGCCACTGTAGTTGCCACTGTAGTTTATTGTGACAGTCTCAAGCCAATGCAGAACCATAGCACCAAGTGAACTAATACGGGTCCACATTAACTGCACTTATCACATATTGCAAATAAGCAAAACTTACTTTTGATTGCCTTGTTTCTATCTTTTGTTAGGTCAAGACCACCTTTTTTCTTCATTTTCCAGTCAGGGGTCATGTCATTCCTGCCTCAATATTGATCCTTATTTCTCCTGTGTTATGGTTTTTTTTGATGTTTGTCACTTTTTTTAATGCACTTACTTTGGTCCTTATTAACACTGTTTTAGACAATACAAATCATACTGAATTTTCCCAAGGATATCTATACTTTCTTCTAGGCCATTCTTTGACCTTTCTACAAGAATTTAAACTATGCAAAGGCAAACCAGGAGTCACAGTGGGTACCAGTCTATCTCCCATAGTGGAGAAAAGGGAGAATGAAATTGTAGCAGTTGTAAGAGAGTGTCCACATGACATTTAGATGTTCTGTCTAAGAAGAAAGTGATTGGATTTTCAGGCAGGATTCTGAAGTAGCCAGTAAGACTGAAAGGAGGTAAAATACTGAAGTAAATTGTATGCATATGTATGTACATGTACATATAACATTCAAAAAATTCCATACAGATGGAGTGGCTTCAGATGCACAAATTCATGCATCTACAGTAGAAGGACCCTTATATCTATGTTTCTATAATAGTCAGCCAATACAGTTAACAAAGCTTAAAAAGCAGTATCATCTGAATGCCATTCAGTCACTTTAATTGTCTACCATTATTTCCGAAGTCCTTGGCTATTTTTTGTGTGTTTAGTTGCTGTTTCAAAAGGGTACATCTCTCTTGCACATCCTATGTCAAATATCATAGCCCTATGTGGCTGTTTGCATACCCTGGTGTGTCTCAAAAGCCACTCAATTACAATTTTCAGGTATCTGAATCAATCTGCATGTATATATATTTCATATAGTTTGGCTATAATTAAATTCCCATTTTGCAATTTTAATTTTAAAAAGTATAAGACAGGATACTGTGCATTACTGCCTGTGCTTAAGAAAAATTGGTTCAAAAATTCACTGCTCTGACCCAGGTTATGGTTAGTGAAGTTTAGCTAAATTCAGAAGAGGGGTGTCATCTAAATTACTTAGTTGAGTTAATAGAATTAAAAAAAATTATCCAGCAAACTGAAGCACTTGATAAAGCACAAAGGCCAATAGTCAATACCATTGCATACACACCTAGCACAAGCCAAAGTATCTTGTTTGGAGAAAAAGGCTGAACCTTGCAAAAGAACTAAATGCTTTCAAGTAAGTTTCCTCCCATCTAAAAGTGAGAATCTGTGTATCTCTGGCACAACTCTGGTCCTGTTTGTACCAAACTGATCATATATTTTAAAACAGAAAAGGACTGGTCAGAATAAGGGATCTTTGGAAGAAAATAATATTGAAGCTTGTTTTGGTTTGCTTTAGATTAGGTTTAATTTTTTGAACTTTTATGAGAATGTTAGACCAAAGTTAGCAGCTTTGTTGCTGTAATGAAAAGAGGACACTTGTTTTAACAGTCACACAATAAACTAAATGTATTATGAATGATGAAATAAACCATGTTTTCTAACTTCAAAAAGCATTTTAGATATTCATACTTAACTGTATGATGTTTCTGCAAAGGCAGATACAACCAATTAATGGATGATAAAATGCCTCTCCCTGAAAAATATTGTTGATATGTATCATGTTTCTTTCCAATTTAATCCTTCAATTTGAATAGCACTCTGGAAGTAGCTAAGGGTTAAAGATAGATTATGAATAATAAATTATGCATATTATGAGATTCTGTGCACTCTTTTGTTTCTTGGTTTTATGTTTCTCTCCTTTGCCACAGTTCAAATCTGACCATAGCACTTCAGAAGATTTCTTTTTTCTCTCCTATTCCCTCCTTTTTTTTTCCTTAAACTTCCTACATTTCTAAATAATGTAAGTATCCTGGCATGTACCATCTTTGACAAGTCATAACGATTATTTCTAGAGTACTGTCAGGTTAGATAAGCTTTCCATCTTGTGTTAAATCATGTGTTGGAGTGCTTAATTCTAACACAGCCTTCCACAGTCTGACAGCATGACATTAGGAATCTACTGGAGGAAGTATATCTGGAAATTGAATGATTCATTGAACTTTTGGGATATGTCTTTCTACATAAGATTCAAAATTTATTAGCATAATTCATGGTAAATAATTGTATAAGGTTTCATAGCATGAGAATTTTTCAGGTATATTATATATATATACATATATGTATGTATGTATGTATGTGTGTATCCATATAGCAAGATATATGTACAAAAGAGATGCACATGCTTTTATTAAAATTGTTTTCCAAACAAGTTCAAAAAAGGTATTAATTACCATAAAGACTTATCTTTTTATTTTTTTTCCATTACTACTACTACTACTATTACTAGTAGTAGTAGTAGTAGTAGTAGCAGTAGTAGTAGCAGTAGTAATAATAACAGTAATAATAATAATAATAATAATAATAATAATAGTAATAATAATACCATTTCGCTAGTGGCTTTCTGGTTTTGTTGATACTGGAGTTTTTTTACATATATATATATATGTTTACCTTTTTTTTGGTATGTTTGTGAGCTGTTGAAGGCCAGTTTTATTGTGGTGTAGATATGGAAATGGATGTGGCATATCCCTGTACCTAAAAAGAAAATTTGACCACAAAATTATGGAAATTTATGGCAAAAATAGCAATTCAATTGACTCCACAGTTATAAATAACTGAAAAGAAGTGACTGTGTCACGGTATTTTTATAGTACTTTGCATCAGTCTACAGCCTAATTAATAAATTATTTCTGAAGAAAAAGGTGAAAGATTTGAAGCAAGATCAGAAAAAATACTGAGATTTAAAGAACTGATTTAAAGCAAATTAATCAAGAAGACCAAGTTTTTAAGCCTTAAAAGACTGACAGATTACACCTCATTAATACCTAACATGAGAAAACATGAGGAAAATATTTCTAAGATTCAGTAGCAATCTAGATAAATTTAGAATTTAGAATAGAACTAAAACACAGTTGTTTAATACTTATGGGTTTTAATCATCATTGGATGTGCAGGATTCTCTCTCACTTGAAGTCTTTAGCACAAGAAAGAAAGATTTTCACTGAAAAGTCTGTTTCATTGCAAAGCTGTGAACTTGACAGAGGAACTTTCAGGTGAAATTCCAATGGGCTTGCTTGTAGAAGAAATCAGAATAGATTAAGACAATTATTCCTTCTGGTTCTTGGGGTTTTTTTCCTAATGTCTTCTTAGGAAAGGAACATGGCATTAATATTCTACTTCACTGATGCCTCACCATGTACCCTTTGGCATGTCAATGCCAGAGAGTGAATCAGGTAAAAACTTAGGTGAAAAGAAAAATTAAGATTAAAAAGGAGCAGGAATTTTTTTTTGTGTTTGATGGTAGATTTTCATGAAACAAGACAATGAAAAAAAACAAAAAAACCCAGTTGATTTCACCTATTTATATTGCCACCAAATGTTTTTTGTTGCTTGGTGCAAAGATGAATGTATACAACAACCTTGAAAGAATACATTTTTACAGCATTTCCTATGCCATTGTAATTCTTTTAGTCTTGAACAATTTAAAAAATTTAACTGTCCCTTCCATATTCTGTCACCACCCACCTATTGTTCATGCCTCAGCCTTTATAAATTACTAGTTCCTTGATGGACAGTGAGACACACCCTAACAAATTTCTAGTTGTATGCAATGGAGAATTCTGTAGGGCTTTAATTTGTAACTTTAAATCAATTGCTCTGTCAGACAAATGTTTCAATTAGTATTATTATATATATATATATATATATATATAGGTAGAGGTGCCCTGTCTATGAATACAGGACAGCATTTCTCACACTGAATGGGACTGAAATTCCAAAAAGCATGTATGTCTCAAAGAAGAGTTAATTTCTTGCAATTAAAAATTGCTCTAGGAATGTTACTGATAAAATGCAAGCCTAAATCTAGCAGTTATTTTGCAAGTACAACATTTCTGCTGCTGGATATCCAAATGTTACAGCACATAAAGACACAAGCATCTAAAATATTTAAATACTTAAATATTTTCTCCTCTGTCACACAATTTTTCCTGATCTTTTCATTTTCTAGCCCATGTTATGTTACACTATGTTACATTGTT
>PYHW01009483.1:1420302-1443411 GCA_013186435.1 Turdus rufiventris
TGTTATGTTATGTTATGTTATGTTATGTCATGTATACGTTATCATATTTACGTTATTAACCTTCTGCTCAACTGGAGGATAAAACTTGTAATTTCAAAAGTCCGTAAAGTCAGTTCGTTTTCTCTTTTCCCTGCCACAGAATATTAATTGTTGTTATTTAAAGATTTTTGAAAGAAATTCAGAATGGTTGATATTGAATATTGCAGCATTTATAACATGGAAATTGTCTTAGTAGTTAGATAGATATTTTTCATTAAAATACAATCTATTATTTATACTATTAATAAATAAGTCTAATGAGTATATAGTCTCATAAGTATAAATGACTTTATCTAATAAAGGGTATGAGGATTCTGAAAAGTCTGTTTTGAAGTATCCAACTTTATTCCGAAGCAGGACAAAAAATTTCTAATTTTGGTTCATAAATATTTATGCAGAGTATCAGGACACCCAAGTAAACCCAAGTAACTTAAAAGGGAATGTAGAAACAACATTCAGCAAAGCAAATATAGAGACAGAGGTGTATCTCTTCCTAAATTGTTGCCAACAGTTGTTGCCACTTGGAACTGACAGTCTGGAACTGTTCTGGTGAAAGGAGACCAAAAAGGCAATTCCTTCCCTCTCTGAAAGGAAATATAACCTGTAATAAATTCTGCTTACTGGGAACATGTCCTAAGCTTTGATTATAACAAACACTGATATCCTCTTCATTTTGTCCAGTCTTGATGTGCAATTTGTAGGTTTTGAATGATACCAGGCTTTTAGCTATCCAGGCTCATAGATCTGAGATGTATACAGAGGTGCAATTTAAATAGTGAGGTAAACATCAGTAATAAAAGGAAAGTACTAATATAGGTTAAATGACACTGAGTTGAAAGGAGAGATGCCCAGGAATCAACACATTTAGCCTGTGATGTCTGCTGAATTCCAGTTCCAAGTACTGCGGTTGCTTGTTGCTTCTAATATAAATAATGTTTTCACCTTTTATGGGTATTAGTCACCTTGTTTGTGTGAATTTTGAACAACACAAACTACTGCTCTTCAATATAAATAACAAAGAGAATAACAGTATATTTTAAAGTACTGCATATATTAGAAACTAATTGCATGCAGGATATCACTAACCACAGTTAATTGCATTGAAGAATGTAGATTGCCATTTTGCTGTTTGAATAATGAAAGTTTAAACTCCTTGAATTCCCTTTGTTCTTTGTAAGCATGATTTGGTATTTATAATATTTTAAGATATCATACGATTTTCATGGTGTTTAAATGCTTAAGGGGAAAACCCTTTAGACCTCAATATTGTAATTTGGAGACTAGTTTTTAATGAGAGTTTTATAGTTTGACTCTTTAGGCATTCCTTGTTCATTATCTCATCTGTGACCTTCAAACATTCTGGAAGAAGATATTGAGATAATCTGATTTCTACTTTTAGCATGTTTGTTTTACATGCATCGAGGTCTCTAAACGGTGCTAAGGAGGGCAGGAAAGAAATATCATCACTACAGTATTTGTTACTCTTACCATATCACCCCACTGACCCCCTCCCCTGCTGCCTTTCCATGTACTGCCCTCTGCTATAGCTGTTTCTAAAGGACTGGATGTCTAATTTCTCTCTGTGTTCAGCATCCTGCATCTGGGTATAATATGAGGATCTTGTCGGAGAAAGGGATTAGAAAGGATGGACAATGTAAAATGATGGGGGGAAAATGACCTGTCAGTAGTGATTGCCTCACAGAACTGGATTTTACTAGACATTGATAAGGCTGGGCTGCAGGATGTTCTTCAGGTTATTTGAACGTACAGTCACCAATGGCCAGTGCATCAGCTGTGAACCCCAATTAGCTTAAGCAAATACTAGAAGGAGAAAATATGTGACTAGAATGATTGTGAACAACTTCCCATAGAAAAGACCCAGATGAAAAACTTATAAAGCAAACAAATGTTAATCCTTAGCAAGCAAACCAGGGATGGGAAAGC
This sequence comes from Turdus rufiventris, assembly GCA_013186435.1. Lineage (NCBI taxonomy): Eukaryota > Metazoa > Chordata > Aves > Passeriformes > Turdidae > Turdus > Turdus rufiventris. The sequence goes on from PYHW01009483.1 coordinate 1,422,286, forward strand.
CAAGAAAAATTATTCTAGAAATATGACGATATTCCCCACTTTCTTTTTACATAGTAAAAGCATGAGCATGAATGCATGTACATTTGTACCATGTCAGTATAGCATACAGTCTTTATCATTGACCTTAGAGAGATAAGATTCCTATTTAGGACATCTTTGGCAAATTTATTTCCATCAAAGGCATAATATACTCTGTCTATGTTGAAAAAACCCATTGAAGACATTATGACATCTGAACAACAAGATCTATGTTCCTTCATGTTCACATTAGCCTAGAGCATGAGAGTATCAACTGTCTTATCCATGGTAATATAGAAACCCTTCTTCAGACTAATATCTATGCAGGTAACAAAGATCAGCAGAGTACCCAGCTGTTCTTATCTTTTAAATTATACAAAAATTACAGTGATTACACATATTCAAACAGAGAAATACATTTTGATAACAGATTAATTTTCCTGGACTAGTCAAAAGGTAGAATTTATGCTTTAAAATACACTTCTGATTTTTGAAAGGTAAGAGATGCAAAGACTGGTGATACTAACACTTCTAGATCTAAGTGTTTTGTTCCCAGGCACACAGCTCAGAAAAAAAAAAAAATCACATCTTCATTATCTTCAGCAGCAAAGGAAGAATCCATTGAACTTATTAACATCTTTAATTATTTATGGCATTTGGGAAGAGTCAGAAAGGTATCCATTTTCTTATTTAATAACTTAAATGATTAAAAATTCATTGTATCATTGATCAACCAGAAACAGTTATGCTAAAAGCCTTAAGATCTATTCTGTTAGTAGGCAGCTTCTGCAAGATGTTTGAGAAATATCTATCTTTCAAATTTGAAAAGCTGCCATCTGGAGCTGTATTCCCACTTTTTGCTGAGCAGCACTCTCTTGGCTAAGAAGCAAAGTCACATGTTCTTTTTGGGATAGCTTATTTATGTACTCTTGAGTTTCCCATCACCAAGTAATTTTCAGTGCGAGTCAATCTTCCAAAAATAGGGATTTGCAGAGACAAATCTCCACAGAGATTGGACAGCTTTTCGTATCGAATGGTTTGCGTATATCACCTCTGCATAGCCAGTTAATCCACCATCTTTTCTTTTTCAGAGTTTTTGGTTGGTGTTTCATATAAACTGATAAGAAAAATAAACTGAATTAAACTGGAGCCATAGTCTGTTGTGGAAACTGGTGCAATGGAGTTGAGATTTGGGGTAGGCTGGATATGTAGTGCAAGCAGTCACTGCTTTCTAGTTGTCTATGCATGTGACATTGCTGAAATACACACTTTTAGAAAATAGTTTTGTCTAGGCAAAACACTTATTTTTAGGCCAGTGGATATAGTAGCACATGAATAACAAATATTTGGCTTGGCAGCTCTAATTAGTATTCTAGCATTCTAAGACATTAAAATATTTCTAATGTCAGTTAGTTTTGGAAGTTTATTTTCCTTAAACCACAACACACTCATTTTTGTGATGTGTGATTAAGTCTGGAAATAAACAAATCATTGCTTTAGTCCTGGCATTAATAAAATCTTATACATGTGACAATATGAGGTAGTAGTTATTTCAGAAGCAAAAAGCAATGCTTACTGTGTCTGTGCCAGAAAAAGATGTTTAGCCTACAGCTATTCCATGGCAGTGTAAGTGTCCAAATCTGAAAGCAATGGAATAGATTTAGCTTGCTTGTAGACTTTTGTTGTTATTTTTGCATGGAAAATATCAGCAGACACAAAGTCTGAAAAGCCCCTCTATTCAAACAGTCATTGCATTTCAGGAATAACAAGAAGTATAATTATTTACTCTGTATAGCTGCAGATAAACCCCTGTAAACTTACTTTCTTCCACTGCTCCTCCTTTCTTTTGCTTTTTTTTCCTCTTAGTAACAGAGATGCAGTAGAATTCAGCGGAGCATAAGCTCAACTGATATCTATCTCAATTGATTAACTGTCTAGAAGATTTGATTTTCAGACTAGATACCCAAGAGAGCTCCAATTCATTAGTGGTTGTCCACATGTGATTAGAAACTGTGGGAGGTCTAACCCCCTCTTTTAATTGATCCAATTTCATATTCCTCATGGTCATTAAGTGTGTTAATGGTAACTTAGCACCTGCATTAAGAAACCAACTTAACAACATCCTATAAATGACTTTAAGTCAGCAGGTGCCAAATTTACAGGGGAAAAAATGACATGATTTCTGCTCTAATGTTACCGCAGGAGGGATATGAAGTAATAAAATGTTGCAATTGTTTAATCCATCATGATCAAGCAGTCATCATTTGATGATAACATGATTGTTATATAATAACTATCCTTTGTTACTTGATTGCCCCTTCTTCACTCAAGGGTATCATTCCTTTTCTAATGTTAATAACTACATTCATTTATGCTACTCTGTAAGGAAGGAAGACTTTCCACTTTCTTCAAGATGAGATTGAAGAGAGCAAGCTGTTTTAGCTTTAGGTTATGCCAGAAACACTCACAGATTCTTTATTATTGTGCTGTGTTTACAAAGGCATTTTACTTGAGAACTCTATTTGTAAATCATATGAAAAGAAGCTCTCATTTTTAATAGCATGCTACTTCTAAAGTTATTTTGATTCCAGCAGGATTGGCACTACTATAAATAAATTCTGACAGAGAATTCAAGACAGAGTTTGGGAGTGATTATAGAGAATATTCAACTGCTATATTAGTTTTCAATGAGGGATGTAAGAGTTAAACATTTCATTTAAATATATTGTTCAAATGTTTCTTAGTTTCTTCCTGAAAATATATACGCAAGATGACTGCATAGATAAACACCACAAATACAAGTTCTTGGAATTGTACCTCTTCATTCACATGCCCAAATTTGCCCCATTCTGAGTGGCCATATGTCTAAACTCTGCTGGTTTCCAGAAAATATCTGGAGAAATGTCTGTGCTCCCTAAAGTGTTCAGTCTGTGAAGCATTCTGAAAATGGCATATTTAGCATGCACCTATTGGATTAGGTTGTCATACAAAATGGAGTTACTCTAGGCTTTGTTGCTGCACAACAGTGTAATTGGCAATAATTTCCCCAAAATATCTGAGAAAACAAAGTGCATTCTGAGAATGAAAGGGAATTAGTTCTGTTTTAAGCTGTGACAATGGGTACCCCACACAGTTAAAAGACAGAAGAAAATACCAGAATAAGAACTGTTCCTTGGAATTGGTTAGCATTTAAGAAAAAATTAGGTGGGAGAATATGAAAGACATCTAATGAGGGCAATGAGAATGTAGGGAGTTGGGAATGTTGTATTAAGAATGTAAGGGAAAGAAAGGTTTAGAGAATGTGAGATGCAAAGAGAAGGGTTTAGGGTATTCACTGGCAGGACAGCAGACAAATGTCATCCTTCCAGAAAATTAATCTAGTTTCTAATATTTCTAATGTTACAGAAAACTAACCTTATGGGCTTCTCGACCAACACAAAATATATAAATACAGTAAGTATAAACTTTAGGCCAGATGCTCTTCAGAAAAGAAAAGATTGTTCTCTAAGTGGAAGGAGGACACAGGGACCTGTGGCAGCAGCCAGGTGACCAGATACTCAGAAGTACAGCTGGAGCTGGGAATCCCAGACTTTTGCACACTTGGAGAGGGAGAATATAAAATCCCTCGGTTTCCTTAATTCAGGGTACCTTTCCAGAGGTATCCAGCTCTGGATATTATTTTGTTATTTAGCTATTGCATCAGGACTAAATTATTTTAAATATCGAGATGCCTGAGACTTAGCTATGGGAAACCTAGGCTGGAGATGCTATGGACTATGGTAAAGGGGTGTGTGGGGAGTTAAAAGGAGCACCTTTTACTACTTCTCCAGTGTTTGACTGGAGAGAAGCCCACTGTGAAGGGGCTGCAGTTACACTCAGGTTGTGTGGATGTGGCTCCTGGATGGTTGAATTGGAAAAGTTCCTTAACAAGGAAAATTATGGTAAGCTGAAGACAAGCATATTTGAGAAAATAATTGAGATGCTGATTGCTATCTATTGCTAGTTCTTAGATGAATAAGGAACTGCACTGACAAAGACCATCTCTTTCCTCTTTTCCTAGAAAGCAGCAATCATTTTGCTTGGTTATGAAGGCGTGTTGCTTTCTACTACCCTGAAGGAATGGTGGGAAGGAGATTTGTTCCTACAGCTGGATTCTGTGCTAACCTGAGAAGTGTCAGCTGAGACACAGTGTTAACTGGTACAACATAAGAGAGACCAAGGCTGTGCCCCTCAGAGAGGAGAAATGGGTTCCTTGGATGTTGAGCCAGAAGCTCTGTGTTCTTTTACTTTACAATAATGTGGTCCTGAGATTCATCCTTTGCTTATCAATTTCTCAGGACTCAGAACTCTTTAGGTGATTTGCTTTGTCAGGCTTCATTTGGTGATTGGTTTAAAAGAGAATAATTAGCAAAATTTGAGTTTCATATAAATATTTGCATATATGTTTATAAACATTCTTATATAGCGAGATCGGATTTGTTTAATTAGTTCAGCTGAACTAACAGATTGTCATGACTGGCATAATAGGGTATAATCAGCAGGTTTCTGTGTTAATGCTCAGAGCTCAAGTTTAATACTGAAGGGAAATGAAGAATTCTTCATGCTTGTATTTTGCTTTTTGGAACTGAAAATACAAATCTTGGTTCAAGAAGATGTAAAATGTTATTCTATTAATATTACCTTGCACATTAAGTTTATATAATCATTACATTTCCATCTGTGTCACATTTTGATGCAGAACAAAAATGTTGCCAGACATTCTACGATTATGTAGTTAAATGGAATATTGTTGGAACCATCTGTAAAGTCCCACCACAAAGAAAATCTAAATGTTTAGTATTTTTATTCTTTTTGACATAAGTCAAAGAAATTGCAATGATAAATCTAAAAAGAATGCATGCAGCAATTAGAAGAAAGAATAAAATCACAAATTTTTGTAACAGTAATTCACCCAGAATGCAGGCATTTGACCTCAGTCTTGTAGAGACAAGAAAGAGTATAGGCCTAAAAGTTATATGCAGGTATATGTCTAAAAGTTTTCATAAAACTCAAAGAGTATGGCTAAACAGAGTTCTCAAAAATATTTAGGTTTTTTTTAAACAATCCTGACCCCTTTTTCTGTTTTTCTGATCTTCGGAGTACAAATTTATAGAAGCCAAGGTAAGTAAAGTAAAAAGGGTAAGTAAAATAATGATTATCGTGCTCTAGCCTTTAGGAAAACTTAAATCTTTTGAAACTTTTCATTAGTATTTCCGTACTTGTCTCTTCATTTCTTGATTAATTTCCCACAGGGGAAAAAATTCTTATTAACTGACTAATGAATACCCGGGTCATAAATGTAAAGTATGAAGATTCTGTAGACAACTTTTGGGCACAATAAGAATAATGTAATTCTTCATTAACTCCTTAGAGTGAATATTCTATTATCCTGAGAAGTTTTGATTTTATTAGTAAATTTAATTTAATCCTTATACTTCTAATATAATATCAAAACAAACAGCAACAGTTGCATAAATTAAATGTGTTAATAGTTGCAACCAATTTCTTAGTTTGTATATACTGATTTTCATCTACCAAAGTCAATGGTGAAGTATCTTTTTATAACAGTTGAGGGCTTGGCTCCCTATAGCACAGAAAATTTGGAACCCTACCTGATGCTGCATTTGTAAATTGCTACAAGCCTGGTGCATCAATAACCTGATATGAGCAATTCAGACCAGTATTTTTTTTTATTTCAGGGCAAAATGGGAAATGCAGTTTGCAATGAGAGAGCTCAGAAAAGCACAACTATAATTAGAACTATACAATGGATGAAAAATTGGGAATGCATAGTAGCCTCAGCTGATGTAGAGAAACACACTGTGCTGATTTGTTCTCCCTTCAGAAAGTGTTGCTTTGCTCTAATCAATGGAAAATCCTAGATGCATGAAAACTGATTGATGAAGATAGCTCTCTCTCTTTTTAATGCACTTTATATATATAAAACAAATTTTCATAGGGTACCATTTAAGTATCTATATGCTGAATATTTTACTAGAGTATTTATGATGATGAGAAGTGGAGAAAGCAACAAACTGTCTTTACCTGGACACAGGATTTGTATTAGCTGAACTGCATTGCAGGAAACAGAAGAGTACTCTGATGCTTGGGATAGACAAGTGAATGGGAAGTACAGAATATGCATATGCGCATTTGGCAGCACATATGGAGACACCAAAATTCAGCTGGTTTAATCTTCTAATGTATGCCACTTCTATAATTTGGCAAAACATTTGTACAGAGCAGCTTGCTTGCCTGTCTTCTAGGCTCAGACAGAATTTTGAAATTCAGTGCACTCCAGGCTCTCAGAAGGACACAGTCTGCCTACCAGGAAGACTAAGTGCTTCACAACATGCAGCAGTACCTTCCCTTTTGGAGTGATCAAAAAAGAGTTGCTTGCTTTTTATGTTCTTACTGGTTTGAGCCTCCACAGCAATTCTCAAAGCAACTGCATCTGTTCTATTTTGCATAAAAAAAATTTGTCTTTCTACAGCTTAATTTGTGTGTTTGAAGTCATTAAGAGCAGAATCAGGTCTTGTACACACATTTCAGGAATGAAGCAGCACTTTTTTGTTTGGGGAAAGTGAGTAGTCTTAGTAACTAAATATAAATACACCACGCATTCTTATCACCATGTCTAAACATGCTTTCATGATGGGAATAATTTGGATGATTACATGATGTTGGGACAGTGTGTTTTTTAAGAACAGTCATGATTATTTGTCTTCATTATGAATGTTATAATCAAATTTTGTGTCAACTGGTAAATATCTGCTATACATGGAATGTTTTCCTTAACTGGAGAAACAGTTAAGATTTAAATAGTTTTCTAACAGAGTACTCCTTTTTCTCTAGGTTAAAATGTTATGTATTTCCTTTTTATAGTTCATTTGTCATTCCTTCTGTCTCTTTAAACTCATAGGAAAGAAACAGGAGTGAAGTGCTTGTCTGAATGTGTCTTGAGTTAACCTGTTTGGCTTAAAACTTCATACTTAGGCAATGTTTGTATCAATGATCAAAGAAATTGCTTACATTTTTACAGAAGTTCTACTATCAATAAATATTTAAATTTTGGGTGGAACCTTAGTAGAATTCTGGGCCAGCCTATCAAAGCAGTGTCAGATACTGGACAAATTAAGTTCCTCAAGATTTTAGGCATTCAGATTTTGAAACACCTGGTCTCTGGACAAATGACTCCATTTATTCACTGCTTTCCTTATGAAAAATTTTCCTTGCAGCAAATCTGATCCTTACATGGTTTACTTTGGGCCCATTTTGCTTGTATCATATATTGGTGCAGGTAAGTTTGTAACTACTTTCCTTTAAGTAAATTCATACATTTGTCTTTGTGTACTGTCAAGCAAATTATTGAATTAGGAGACCTGAAATGTAGCACCAGTGTGATGACCAGGACATAATGCAAAAAAGGACTGACTTATCCTGGCTTTTTCAAAAACAAAGGCATAGTCTTCTAATAAATGCAAATGTAAAGAGATATCTCAGACTTCCTTTATATTGGTCATTTTTAAGGGCTGCATTTAGATATTATATTGCCCTCCTCATCCTCCCCCCATTGTTTTTCATGTAAATGCCAGACACCTTTTCCTTAGAACTTTTATCTTTTTTTTTAACCTATTTTGTGAAGATTTTGCATTCTTAGTTTAGGTAGTTCTTCCTGTCCTAGCCCCTACCTGTTAGGAAATTAATACATAAGGTACAGGAAATTCCTTTCTTCAGACTTTCGCGTTTACAGTGGAATAGACAGATGACAAAACAGACACTACAAAAAAGCATCAGTGCCCTGAATGTTAAAATGAAATAATGAAATCTTAGTTTTCAGTCCCACTAGAATTAATATGCCAAGAGCTGGGGTTTCACTAAGGTTCTTGTTACACCAAGCAATCTATTCCTCTGCAGAGGTATTTGAGCAATGCCATTTGATTGTACTTTGCAGTGTTCTACTTATTTGAGAGTTTGATTTTTTTCCTTTTTTTTTTTTTTTTTTTTTTTTTTGTTGGTCTTTTTTTTCCACATTGTATTTCCACTGTTCTGTCTTCTTATAAAAGTACTTGCTATTTCATGGGTCTTTTAATTGAAGTGAAAGGTGCTTGTTTGCACTTAAAAATAGCTTTCAGTGAATTTGTCATGTACCAGTAATAAGAGCTGTCTTTCTGTTATTAGCACTGCAGAATAAACCTATGGTTAATACCTTATTTACACAAACTGAAGATGTCGGGCGACCTTGAAGCTGCATTGTGTTCAGTGCCCTTTTTATAACCTTAATTACCAGGGAATACAGCGCTTTTAAGAAGGACTAACATTTCACTTTAACATCCACGATAATCTATTATAAAGCCAGCTAAGCCAGCCCCCAAATACGGAGAAATGTTATTACTTGCTCAGCTAGCTGTCAAGGGGCCATGAGTCAGTGGCTTACAGTTATCAAAAGTAACAAGGTTGTTCAGAATTTCATCCAACAAAGCCAGCCAGCTTATGAAGGGATTAAGCACTCTTTGATTAGAACAAATGGAACACATCCTGCCCTTTCAATTAGCATTCCCTTTCACTTGGTTTAGTCTGGTAATTTGACACTCTTACTAGCCAATGTGAGAAAAGACTCAGTTGTGGCCTACCCATGAGTATTATAACAGTAGCATATTAGCATGCACTAGCTAAATTGTGAGTAATCTTAGAGATCATGCTCCAAGTCCTTGGAAATCCCAAGGGCATAATGCCAACAGGCAGATTGTAATAATATTTAATGCAATGTGTGACAGCAGACTCCATGATCCTTTAGGCACAATATTACCCTGAGGCGACAGTCTTTCTACCTTCTATCCTAGACAACCAAAAAGATTTTATGTCAGCTTTATTGATATTTTAGAGGTTTATATTTTAATTTCTCACCTAAATAAGTCAGTCACATCAACATGTGTTTGCAGTGGTCGAGAAGTGAGTGAAAAATATGTTGGAAATAATGACGTGTTCATATGAAAACAGTTTGGTGTAGAAACATTCACCCTTTCCATGCTGAAAAGAAAGAAAAAAAGCTGCTACACTGGAATACAAATACTGGTGCCTTGATTTTGTACTACCTTCCCTCACCCTTTCCCTGTCCTCCTCTCCTGGATTTGGTACCTAAGCATGGATTGGTATTTGATAAAGATTGAAGAAATTACAGGTGAGAAACTCTCTAGAATTCAGTTGTGTCAAACTGTACCTGATACACTGAATAATAACAGGATGAAATGGTCATTAATGTTTACCAAGCTGCCTACTTTCTCCGATACTTTTCACCTACATGCATTTGAAACACTGTATGTTGTCCCTCTTTGCTCAAATCAACTGCTTGAATGTGTACTTGAGAATGCCATTCTGCTCACCCATATCCTATCATTCCCTCCTTTCTTCTGTCCTTCATTTTCTATGATACTAAGTGCAAAATATCCAGGTTTGTTTAGCATAAACAGAGGAGACAGTCAATTCATGTTTCAAGAGCATCTGCTCATCTCCTACTCTCCACCCACCAGACATCACCCCTTCCTCAGATCTGCCCTGTGATCTGCTTGTGTAATCACTCCCTAACACAGTTCAATCAAAATCATCGGCACTAGAAAAGTTCTAACTTTTAAAGAGTTGGAGTTAACAAAAATGATACTGACTTAATGGTGTATTTGCCAAGCAAACATTTCCAACTCTTAAATATTAAAATTTGACTTTTATCTTCTGTATTTTTCATTCCTAAAAGTACAGAGGCAGCAGAGTATTTGAGCTACATGGTATTCTGCTAGACCACAAAACAGCTAATTTAAAAATGAAGATTTTTTTTTTAAGGTCCCTTCCAACCCAAGCCATTCTGTGATTCTTTGATCAACTGGAATTAGATTTCATGTATTGTCTCCCAGAGCTATCAATATGTCTCCCACAACATGTTTGTTGTCCTGCAGTAGAGCATTCAAGCAGACAATATAGCCCACATTTTTGTAGATATTTAGACCTTCATTTCCAGTCCATACTACGCGAAAGAACTACTTAACACTCCTCTCAAATTCTGTAATTGGGCACTATTTTCTTGGGGCAGAAGTGCAGAATATTTGGTGCCTCTGCAGTATTAGATTTAAGAAAATCTGCTGGGAATTACATAGAGTAGCCTGGATTTTGTTTATTGGTCTTTTACTTCAAGTGCTTCACCTCTTATTGGGTTATTTGCCTGCCTACAGGCAGGAAGCAGTATAAATTACTGTAAAAATCTGTAGTAGCTGAAACTGCACTCTTCTCTTGACACAGCTCTTGCCCCTTTCTACAGTCTGCATTTTTGTGTGACTCCTGACAGAAACATTCCAAGGATTTGCTTCAAGTTCGCTTTTCAGACCTCAATCATTCAAATCAAAACCTCAGTATCCTAAATCATTTTACAAGACAAATTATGTATGCTCAAAAATCTACATTCTAAGAGACAATTCTTGTCCATTTTCAAGGATAGTATTAAAAACAACAACAATGATAACAAAATTCATACCGAAACTCTTTCTGAAGATTAAAAAAAAGTAAAATTATTTGCCATTGAGAATGAATAAACTTCAGAGAACAGGCAAGTGCAGTTGTTTTGTTTTTTTAGTTAATTTTAAAATTTCTGTTTTAAGGAAAGAATAAAAAATCAGATTGCCTGTCGAAAGTAAGATCCCTTATAATGATGCAAGAAATGTCACCTCAATGATTTTTCTCCCTGATGTATAGTTTTAAAAGATGACGGGCATGTTTTGCTTTGGATGGAATAATTGAAGTCATGAACAACATTGTAGTTTCTTGTAACTTGACTTCTTGTTTCTTGTTTTCCAGTTAGGATTTTTTTTTTTTTTAAAGTATCCTGGGATGTAAAAATTTGTTTTTGTCATTTGAAAATGACAAACCACTTAATTTCAGGTAGACATTTAAAAAAAAAATTCTTGAAGGACAAAACATAATGAAATTAAGTGAAATAATTTCGTTTTCTTTTATTTTAATAGAGGCTTTTCAGACATTTAATGTTCTATGAAATAATACTTTCTAGATAGTGTTTCTCTAATAGATAAATAACACAGATTTAAAGTAATTGAATAGAAACCGTAAGGTAGTAATTTAGTTTCAAGAATATTAGTATAGAAATAACTTGAATAAGTTACAGGATGAAATATAAAAATTATAATAGTTGACATCATAGTGAAAGTGGAAAAGGAGCAAACAAAAGTATTCAAGAATTTATCCAGAATATGAAAAGAGGTGAAAAAAAGGGATATAATTGTGGTTTCTGCATTTCCTTAGATAAGTTCTTTCATTTGTCAGTATTAAACACAGAGAAATACTGTGAAAAAAATACTGTTTCATTTCTCTTTTATGTGTGCCATAAATACCTACTGAAGAATTAATTACACAAAACCAGGGAAGAGTGCACTTGTCATTTGCTAATATGACTAAAAACAACACTTTGATTTCATCTGTAAATCTACACACATCAGGTTGGAAAACCAAAGGAGTAACATGAAGCAAACAAATTACCTGGGAACAATTAAATTGCTAGGATATTTTGTTTGTGTTCCACCCCCCACCCCCACACTCATATAAAGACAAAGGCAATGTGTGTGCACAGACTTGCACACATTTGTGTTTGTTTACAATGACTCACATACATAAATACTCTAGTGTGAAACATATAAGGAGACTCTCTGCTGAAGGTGGACATATTTGTGTACCTAACCAGCTATCTAGTTGTGCTTAGCTGCTACCAGCTAATAGTTCATTTGCTTCATAGATGTGAACGATGAAATTCCATTATAAACAAATACAAGTTATATCGACAATTCATAAGTGAACTTCAATGACAAAAGAAGAGAAAATATCCATTTTTAATCTGAGCCAATGTCATTCAGTCTTCCAGGTGCCTTTTGAAGGGGAAATTTTCAAGAAAATTATTATTTTTTTCTAGAAAATATTTGGAAATTCACAGTCTGGGTTTTTTAGATGTGAATCTTTATGTTTCCAGTTTTAAAGGAGGTCAGACTGTGTTTTCAATTAAATTTAGTGGAGATTACCTTCAGCTGTAAAGTGAAAAAATGGGCTGTAAGACTCTGGATCATGCATATGATAGAAATGGAAGGATATAAAAGGGCTGTCATTAGAGTAATGTCTAATGACTACTAAATAAAGGGGAAATGAAAGAAGCCAGTTAAAGATTAAACAACACATCTCTACTTAAGCTCGAATGGGAAACACAAATATTTGTTATTGCAATTCATAACTTACGATTACAGATTTGATGTATTTATGTATTGATGTACTAATTTATTATACATTGCATGTATAACAAATAATGCTAATTTAATTATGCCTGATCAAATTAGTTGGAAAGAGTAACTGAAATAGCTTTCCTGGGAATGTTATAAAAGCCTCACAGCATAAAAAGGAAACTTTGAAGTTAAACAGAACAGAGGAGGCTCTCATATCAGAAGTTTAAGGCAGTTTATCACAAATTATTAATCCTTCTACTTGTTTTTGAAAGTACTGATATTGATAAAGGATATTAGTAAGAAATTAATGCTTAAAAGGAATTAATCATTACAAAATCATTCTGAAATAATTTTAATAATAATACTGTGACAATGAGACTGTTTAAGGGCTTGGTAAGATGTTGAGTGTTTCAGCTATGGTTAGCTTTGCATGAATATTTAAAGATGTGCAAATACATTTGCATTACATTACAAAATTGCTTTTGTTATCCAGTCATGAAACATTTTCTTCCTGAAAATATAGACATAATTCATTCTTTAATTTTTTGGGTTTTGTATATAGTCTAACTTGTTTGTATTCTTTAGGTACTATGATGAGCTACAATATTTATCAAATTTTAAATTGCAATCTGTACAGTTGTGTGGCACAGTATGCCAAATGACTAAAACAAAACAAAACAAAACAAAACAAGCTCTCAGGTAAACCCATGTTTTTAATAACCTAGAAAAGGCCATCTGAGCATAACAACAGATACGTGTTTGCCATAAACTTTAAAGATGTAATTTTTGCAAACTCCAGGTACTCTAAGTAAAAGGAGAAATCATTCTACTGTAGTTAAGATAAATTCAAATTAAATAATAGAAAGATTTATTCTTCCTGTTACTAATTTTAAGTAATAAATTTTGTAGAAAGTGGTGTAAGTATAATAGATTCGTGGATTCCTAAATTTGTCAAATAGGCATACTTTGCAATCAAACTTCCTGCAAACTCTTTTTTGAAAGCTCAAATACATATTGATGGAAAGTATTTTACTTAAGTAGAATACTAGTACTAGCTCTAAATTTGGCGGGAATCATGACTCCACAGATGTTCCTTAAGGAAATGCTCTGTGGTACTTGCAGTCTGACAGCAAAAATAGAGAACTACAAAGCTCCCAAGAGAGCTGCTGTTATCCCTAATCACAGACATTTGATATTCTGTCCAATCATAGCATCCACAGGTCATGTCCATGGTTTCTGAGCTGTGCTGCAGCATTGCTCAGGATACTGGCCATCCTGGCAATCTTTGGGCGCCATGGATCCTTTTAACATCAGTTTATTTGCAGCTTTGACAAAACTATACGCATGTGTGGTGCAGAGGAACCAGAGAGGAGGTGGAAAACTCCTTCCATGGAGGAGTGGGAGAAAGAAAAGGGAAAGAAGTTGAGAAGCATTTTTGAGTTCTGTAACATACAATGAGGGGAACAATTTGACATTTACTCTTAGGTCTACTGTTAAGTTTAAGGCACAGTTGATAACAGTACACATGACTACAAATTGAGCAGTTTGGTATCATATTGAATATACTTTTAATTCGAATTGAATATGCATTTTGTCTGCAATTGTCTGCAGAGCTAAATTACACAGAACTGGAAGATTTTGCCTACCAGGCAGATCTTTTGGATTTGTTACACATTTTTATTTTTCAACACTTATCCAAAATGTCAACATTTATCTAAATTCTCCGTATATCATTATTTGTTATATTATTCAGATGCCATTTTTTTATTATTGTTTTCCTGAGATAGACTTTTATTTGTGAAAGCAGCTGCAATATTTTATTCATAATTGTAAGTCACACAGTATATAGGAATAGTACATGCAACAATAAAATATGGAAAACAAGATTAAATTACAGCTCTTATGTTTCTATTTACTAGAATTAGTTACTCAGCAGAATCAGTTCTCTTCTAACTGACTGGTGAAAGCAAAACACATCCTACTTATTTGCTGACATATATCTTTCTGCAAAATATTGAGCACTAGATTTAAAAAACACCAGAAGAAAGTTTGGTAGTTTATGGCTTTGGAGGGACGAGGTCTTTTACCTATCCTAGAAAATTAAGACCATGGTTCATTGGTCCTGAGGACAAAGAACATGGTAATTATTTAATCCATACAGCTATAATCCCTCCCTCTAAATAAACAGATCTGCTCTGTTGAAAGAGATAGGAGCAATAATTTTCACAACAGTGGATTCTTGTGCTTAGTCTTAGGAATACCTGAGGTTTTAACAGGAAAGTACTGCTTGACCTGTAACAAATCTATACTAACTGTTGAATAGTTTGGTCTTGTGCCCTGGCCAGCTCAGACTTTTAAGTAAAGATATAGCTGGCTGATTTCTAGTCCTTACACACTAACACTGTCCAGTGGAAGAAACAGGAAGAACTTCTGTAAAACCACCACCCCAAAATCCCCTGTCCCAACATCCATCATTCTCTTCGCTATTAAAACAAAAATCTACCAACCAAACATTCAACACAGTGAGAAAAAACCTACCAAAAAAACCCCAAAAAACCCACTACTTAGACAATGATTTTGTTTTTCCAAATGGAAAATCTCTCTAGTCAGTATGCGTTTGTATATTAAGTTTATGTATTTATCTAATGAAATATTATGTTTCCAAAAGATTTATACCATAATCTGAACATTTAAGTTTTGGTTTTCTCTCTTATAAAAGGCTTAATTGATCTTTTGTGACATTGGAAAAAGACTAATTGTAACTGTTAATGTACCAAGGTATGTTTTGATTTTTTGGGGTTTTTTGCTGAAGTTCTATGAAAATTTGAATGTTAAGCAAGGGTTATATTGATCTGCTGGTAGATTGAACACTGGATGAAGTCCACATTGGCTCTCTTACTTTTTCCAGGACAGCAGTGTTGGCCAGATGTGAAGCAGGATGATTTGCTGTCAGTGAATATGTACTTTATCAGAACATAGATAGTTACTGCTACCTAAAATAGCTCTCATATTTTTAAGACCCATTTCACTCTTCACTTGTCAGAAGTTTGATTAATAAACATAGGCACTCCTTTATTCCTGGCAGTTGTACAGCTTAGTGTCAAATGCATGTTTCGTTTAGTTTTAGTTCTTTAGCTTCATATGCCTAATTAGAGTAGCATAATTAAAATACAAAAAATTTAGAAAGAGTTGTCCCCAAAGTCTTCTAAAAACAGCAACTGTTTCAATATTTCATTATTTCTGTGATATTTTGGATATATTTTAATAATAAAGGAGGAAATTACTATTTTTAAAGCAGTAAAAAATAGTTGGTGAAACATTTCTTTTGTATGTGGTTGCATATTCCAAATGCCATATGCCTCTAAGATCATTCTTTCATAAGTTTAAGAATCTTGATAAATATAATTATATAATGGTACTGGCCATCACTTTTTTTTTTTGTCAGAAGAAATTGCATACTTTTAAAATGCATTGGTATTAAGCTTCATACTGTGCTAGAGAACATCACAAGTAACCTGTGCACTAAAAAGTTATTAAACCTCTGGGTTGGAGACAGAAGACATAGATATTTATTGTAGGAAAAAAAAGACAGGCTTTGTTGTCAGGACACAGACAGGTATATTGGCTTCATTGTGCCATTGATATTCACTGTGACATTGATATTCGTTGTGCCATTTGGGACATTTATTGAGAAATGTTCTGGTAAAGGAAGTATTCCAAAGAACAGAAGTAAAACTGCACTGTTCCACATGTAAAATCAGATTAATTGGTACATGGATTTAGGGAATCTTTCCTATGCATAAGTCATGGGTTTTATTTATGGAGTTAAAATGTGAGAAATCAATCTCAAAGACAGAAGCATCTAGCTGTTTGATAAGTTTTCTTTTCTTATTTTCCTCCTATTAGGAATACCTGCCTCATATACCAAACACATACCTACATTTACATATTTTTAAACTTTTTCCCACGAAGATCCCTTTTGTTAAGCCTTCGTTTTAAACTGATGAGATCAATTTGGAATGAATATCACACTGGTGTATTTTCTGTAGGTTTTGTCAAAGATTAGCATAGATTGGTCTGCACTTGACAGGGTTTGAGGACAATCACAAATTTCACTGCCTCTGCCCAGCCCCTCTCTAGCTCTTCCCACCCTGGTGTAGTACTCAAGGACACATATAGTAATCCCAGTATTGCAGACACTCGGGGACAATTTTATAGAATTTTAGAAGCTATGTGTGTGAATGTGTCATGCAATGGATGTACACCCAATAAAGAAAAACTTGATTTGTTTGCAGATCCAGAGAAAGAAAATCCCATCCTCTCCAACTAAACTTAGGAGGACAACCCTTGTTTCTGGGATCCATCAAAGGCATATTACTTTTCCCCAACAATTTCTAAAAGCCTTCACGCTTCTCAGAATAACTGGGAACCTAAAGTTTAGGTAGATTGGATCTATGTTAAAGGTGCACAAGTTTAATGGTGATGCAGACATTAATTAGTGCAAGATAACATGACTGGAGAAAAAATTAATTTGGCATAAGATATGGTATCTCAGATAGCTATAAATTCTTGTGTTCAGATATCTGAAATTTGGAAGTGAGTATCTGTGACTCATTTCATGTTCTTGTGACAGCTGCCCATAGCATTTCCTTTGTACATCTTCAGCGCACCCCAAAACTTTTGGGAAACTCAATTATTTATATGGATCAGACCATATATACTTAAAAATCATGGTAAATTGTCTAAATCTACATAAAACAGAAGATGATTTTAGTTAGGATAGATGCAGTATGCAATACTGATGCTTCAGTTAAGCTTCAAAACAATTCAGAAAATAAAAGCTTTCTCAGGTATTTTTTAATGAGCGATAGTTAATTGAAGAATTGCTGGAACTCTTATGTTTAATACTTAAAAACTGTCACATCTCAAAAGTTTTTTTAATAATAGAGAATGGATTAGAACTGGCCTGAAAGTTTACAGAAAAAAATACACTGAATGTGAAAAAACAGTAGAATATGCACATGGTATTTTTGCTGCTAGGGGGAAAAAAAAAAAAGAAAAAACAAACCAGAACATTAATCCTAAACAAATACTTTGGATTATCTTGACTAAAGGAGTGGTTTGAAATATGAAAAAATGTATGCTTCTTTATTTCTTGTACATAAATTTTCCTTTGGAATTTGTGTTGAAATATCATATTCTGAGCAAGCATTAGTGAATATGCCTAGACAATGAAGTGTGAAGTCATAAATGTGAGCAATTGTACTTAAAGTAATTTCTTATTCTCCTAAGCCATGTTCATGCTTTGAGCATTGTTAGATAATGTTACTTTTGATAATAAAATGCTTAGTATCACTTACTTCACTACTCTTCCTGCCCTAAGAATTATTTGCTCCAAAGATCAAACATCAAATTCTAATGACATGGTTAGCAAAAAATGTGAATGTAAAGGTATTCAGGCTCAAGCAGTATATCAAATAGGAAAGTAAATTTCAGAGCCAGCAGGACGGATATCTGACCATTGTTTTCTTTTAATTGAAATTATGAGAATTTCAGGTTAAGGACCCCTTTAGGGTCAGGACAGAGTGTGCCATAGCTAAAAATGGAATAGATTCAAAAGCCCTACACAATATCAGTTTCAACTGCATGGTCTAGCAGCAGCTTTAATTCTGCTGAAAATTCTGAGGCATAGATCATAAAGTACTGCTGTATGAACTCATTTTGATGATGTTGCACTATGCTATGTGTCTGGAGAGTACTGGGCTGGATCTTCACAACATCAAGGATTTCATAATCATGTTTTTAAACATCCTTTTGGTCCCACAACATTTTACAGAGGAAAATCTTAGACTCAGTTATCTTAGATGCCCTCCAATATTTGTCCCAGTTAATGAAGCCCAAAAAGCAAAGTTGCTCCTCCTCTTAGGTAATTTACTGTAATATTTAGGTAATCCATATGCATACAGTGACCTGTGAGCTATCTTTGGCGCCATTACAGTGTGTGGGGATTTGGAAATTTGTTTACTTGCCACTATGTGTGTTTAGTGTGCGATGAGATCTTTAGCAGTGATCTCTTTAATAAAGTATCTATGTGAAGCTAGCAGAAACAATGGAAGACCTGCATGGGAACCCTACGTAGTTGTGCACTGGCACTTGAGGTCTAACAAGACATGAAAAGGAATTTCAAAGGGCTTGTGCACCTATTTTGAAAAAAATGAATCAAATTAGTATCAAAGTAGAATTGAGGAATTCTAAGGAATTAGTTCAGCCATTAAGAGACTTGCAGATTTAGTCAGCTGAACAGATTTTTAGCCTGTATAGGCTTAGTTCATTTGCCCCAAATATA
Source organism: Turdus rufiventris (assembly GCA_013186435.1). Taxonomy (NCBI): domain Eukaryota; kingdom Metazoa; phylum Chordata; class Aves; order Passeriformes; family Turdidae; genus Turdus; species Turdus rufiventris. Next base: position 1,440,952 of record PYHW01009483.1, read on the forward strand.
GGTTCCTGGAGCCAATTATGGTATGCTGGGACACCCAAACTATACACACAAAAGTGACACATGGGATATAAAGCAGACCTATGTCACCCTGAGTGGCAGCTGGAATATTTGGGAAATGGCATGAGATGAATACATTTAAGCAAATTGCTTGAGTCTCAGTCAGTGTATTGTATTTTATCAGTTTACTTAAATGTAGGCACCTACTGTAAATTTGCTTGTCCTAGAATATGCAAGCCATCTCACTGGTATGGTAGTTAGACCACAATGCTTGCAGAAGGTCATTATAGTTCTGAAACAGAAACTGTAGGACAGGCAAAAAAACATCCTACACCAAAAATGGTATTAGTATTCTGTGTGTAGGCAGATGAACTAAATCCTGCATAATGTGGGTGAATCTGAATTCCACCCCTACGTACAATGATGAAGTATATAGGGAAGACTAGAGGGAGAATGACCCTGGTGAATATTGTATTGATGTGGTTTTTTGCTAATATAAATGTAATTATGTACTGCGAGCCTTATGTAACAAGAATAAACTGTGTTTCATGTTCAGCAATATAAGGCAAGAAGCATAGAAAGGTCAAGTAATGCTTATCAACCAACTTATCTGAAAGTCTACAAAATAGTACTATTTAAGCAATCCCTTTATTTTGTTGTTTTTCAAACAATGCTTTGCAGCAATAACAAATCATTTTTTTCACTTGATTTACAATGCAATAAATGGTAAAGCCTCCAAGACTTTTTTGAAATGATACCACTAACAGGGATACCAGGTGTGGTTTACAAGACCGTAAATCTTCCATCTGCTACACATGCAAGGGTCTCTGCCTTCACATTTCTGCTAAAGATGATTCTAAATTCACTTAGAACACTAAAATGATGGCTTGGATACACTGGAAGAAGAAAAAAATTGTTCTTTAAAGAGAAATGTTTTTGAAAGTTAATAAAATTTATTTTTTGTGTCTTTAGGGGGTCACTGCTAGAAATCAGGCTACATGTGAAAGAAAGTTATAAAATTCTAGTTCTATTTTCATATTAACTAATATGGTAATGCTGCTAATTTATAACTCACCTATGATTAATTCTGCAAAAAATTTGTAATAAAATTAAATAAATAATTGTATTTAAAAATAACTTTTATGTCACCTAGAACCACAGAAGAATCCAAGTACTTAACTAAGACGAAATAAAATTTAGTCACTTGGAGAGCTTGTCCTAGTCCTATCCCTTAATCCAATGTTTGTTGTCACATCCCTCTTTATGCCTGTGTAGTGCTTACTGATTTCAGTTGTGTTTTGACTTGATTCTAAAAATTTTACACACTTCAATTTTCTCATGTGTGTGAAAGAAAGATTTTGTATTTTTAACTTAAATACCACCCCCCCCCCTTTCTGGTTTTATCTATTTTCTTTTTGAAAGTGTATTTTCAGATTTATTGTTATCTCATCAAATTTGGAAATAATCTAGATTGCAACTGGAATTTATGATACAATATTGTGATATTAAAAATAAATCTCTAAATCAGAACTTTATATTTTGGATATCTGGTTGGAATTCTCACCATAATTTCTCCCCACCAAATCACGTATTTTTGTTTAGAAATGTTCATAATCCATGTTTATCGAGCTCTTAGTAAACTTGAAGACAGCAACTATAAGAAAACAAACAGTAGGATAGTATCCTAATTCCTTGGTCAGAAATTATAATCAAATATCTTTGACTTGTAAATGTGTTTTTAATTAAAAAAAAAAGAAAGGACAATAAAATTTTTTTTTAAAAGTATCAGATTTTTAAAGGTACTGTAGCTAAATAATTCATCAAAAATAAAATGGAGGTGATGGGTGACATAAAAAAGAACCATGACTGCTCATTAGTCTTGATGGTATATCACACAATGAAAGAATGACAAGATGTTTAATAATTCTGAAAGAAAAGATAATTTTAAACATAAGCTCTATGTTTTGAAGTAGGAAAAGCAAGCATAGCCTAGCTTGATGCGATATATATATATACATATATATATGTATATACACGTGTATATATCTGACATGTTTCTAAATTAACATCTCTGGAGCTGTTTGAAAGTGGTACACTTTAAAGAAGTATGCAGAGGTAAGTTTTAATTTAATTGACTGCTCAGAGAATTGAGTGAAGCTCAAAGTTAAGAGTAAATGGAAGTGAGAGAAAACTCTACTTCAGAGGAGGGCTTTTCAGCACATTACTCCTATGTTTTCTAGAAAATACTATGGTCGGTGAAGCATAGTTTGCAGTGAGTATTTTCACTGTTAGGCTAGCATTAAATAATTTTTTGAGGAATCTGGATTTATTCTGTGTTCAAATTTCCTCCATTGCTATGTAGTTCAGAGAGCTGGCATATTCACTCTAGACATATTCACTCCCAGCCCCCAGTATTTAAGTTTGAAGGATGATTGTTTTAGCATTTCTCCCAACTTCTGCTTT
>PYHW01009483.1:1443426-1457712 GCA_013186435.1 Turdus rufiventris
GTCCAAATACATTCTGGTTTACTTTGCTTTGGCTTGTTCTGTTAGATGCCTATTCAGCTAAAGGGAATTTGTGCTTCTGCCCACAAGCTGTTGCTTTGTCCTATTTTAATCTTGTAATTTTGCCTGTAGAACATTTTACCATAACTTGGCATATAAACTCTCAGTAACCATTAAAGGTGACTGTAGTACAGAAATCAAACTTGAGAATTTAATTGTTTTTGATAGCTTTAAATCTGAGGAATCTCATCAATTGAAGCCTAGCTCTTACAAGACTCTCACACAAGCTCTAGTTTGCATATAAAAAAACATGTTGTAAACACTGCATGTAATTTTAACCTAAAATAAAATACAAATACCCATGAGAAATAAAAATACAATTTAAAGGCAGAAAAAATTATTGATTTTTGTTTCTAATTTAGTTGACTGAAATTTTTGAGCAGAAATTCATATGGAAAGATAATTCAGCCTGTCTCCCTAGAATATTGGAGCAGATAACAGTGAGTACACATAATAAAATGACAAACATAAAATATTTTTCACACCTAGTAAAATGACGTAGTCCAGAAGATAATACAGTAAGTTTTATAGTTCTCCTGCTTTTCAGAGATTTTTCACAAATTCTTTAGTTCTGAGCTTTTATATATTTCTTCTGTATCTCCTAAGTAGTTTACTATAATACAGAAATTTTAATAATGCCCTTTTTGTATTACCCATCTATGGGGCAACATGTCTGAAAGTGAAATGAATATATGTTTAGGAGTATCCATAGAAGTATAGAAGGACTAGAATTATTAGGATGTCCTTTAGCGTTCTTGAAAAATAGTGAGATGTTTTCACAGTCCTCTCTTTTAAGTAATTAGGTTCTTAACACTTTGTACAGGAGCATATGCAGAGTTTCATGAGAGTATTACTTTGTTTTAATTTAATTTCGGCAAACAATCATATCCACATTCATAAATAGTAAATAAAAATGTCAGTGATTGAAAAAATAACTGCTTCAATATCTATAATTTCAGCACATCAACAATGCCCTACAAAAATAACAATTTATTTCTGAACTTCTGTTTAACATAGGACATTGTGACAAGACTTTCCCAATAATGTTTGGCTTTTCCTTTGTTATCAAAGAAAATGTTATATTTTGCTTTCAATCTCAAAGTAATAATCTTATATCTGAGTTCAGGGACTGCATTTTCAAACCATCATATTTTAGTGTGAACTACTGACAAGCTGATGTATGAAAAATACGAAAAAGTCTATCAACAAAAAGGATATCCAAAGGACCTTTAAAAGTAACCCTAAACTGAGTAGAACTGATTGTAAGCTTATGATATTGGAACTGCTCACAGCTATCTCCTAAAAGACATCTGTAGGTTTCACAAAAATTTCATAACAGCCTAAGTAATGCAGGCTAACCCAATTTTTGCAGTATCACACTTGTCAAGGCACCCAGATGATCTGTGCAATCATGTGGATTTATGATCCAAGAAAAGTAGAAGTTCCATGAGGGGACCATAATAGAGAGAAACACTGAAAGAAATACATGCTCCACACAGAAAATAAGAATCAGTTTCTGATAAGTACTTTCAATTCAGATATGTTCATACTTTCTGAACTATTTCTTTTATAGTGAGCATCTTATTAAACTTCCTAAAGTAGTTATAAAATAGATGGGTTTTTTTCCCATTAAACAACAAGCTCAACCTACAGGAGAATAGAGTTCATTTTTACACCTGGGGTTTTACTTTCTTAAGGAGATTGTTGCAGTTTACTTCAGTTCACCATGCAGTGCAAATTCACTGGATAAGTGCCAGATCAAAGAACTACAGTACTGTTCAAAGTGCTATGAGCTACAATCTGATTTCCAGAGGCATGAAAGAAAATGGAAGGGAAAAGCAAAGTAAAAGATGGACAGATTGCTTAAGGTTATAATATAGTGGCAAAGCTCACGGATAGACGGAAAAAAAGCTAAACAACAAAGCCACACTCTTACTCTCTGGTAGTATTTTTCTTTTCAATCCAATGGGGGAAAATATAATATAAAAAATTATCCAGGTATATTATTAAAAAAGCAATATTGGTAATGGAGACACAAGACCGGAAGTATCTGGAAGATTGAACTACTTGGTAAAAATATATTCTCTAAATTGGAAAACCCATGGCTATGAATTTCAGAGAACCCAAGAAAAGATCTTGTCAGGTGATAGCTGTAAAAAACCAGTTGCAGAATGTTTTTGAGTCAGTAGTAAAGAAGCTTTTCTCGCTACTGTGGGCATTTTAAGACAGCAAATTACATATTTCACATAAATTTCCAGTCTAAAGTTAAAATATCTAGCTTACACTATTTTTATTGGTATATTCTTCTTCCAGTGGGAAAAACACAGTCATTTGAAGGTATGATCAGTAGATCTGTCCTCTAACGCTCAGCATCTATTTTTAAGGCGGTTATTTTATTCTAGGCACTTCACTGTTAAATTACTAGAGTCAGATGAGATTTTCAGCCTGCAGGATTGCTTTTCCTTCTTAATTGTTAAAAGGAAAATAAAAGGTTTAATTGTATGGTCACATGTTCAGTTCAATCAATTTTTATTTTAATGGTTTTAATACTTGAAATACAAAATCTTGTGGAATGTAAGGGAATATCTATGCATTAGAAGCCTGGCAGAAAGGTGTTACTGTTTAAGAGTGGTGACCTCATGTTGATGATTATGATAATGACTGTACCAATGGAAGCCTTTGTTACCCAAAATATTTTGCATTCTTTCACCTAAAAGAATTTATTGAGAAACTCTGGGCTCTAGAACAGTGAGCCAAATGTCATCTTGTGGCTTTTCACAGTCTGTTAAAAAATTCTCTTCCTCTGCAGAATTAGCCTTATGCTTTAGCCATAACAACAACTTGGAGTGTAATTGCATTTTCTCTGGATGCTAGTATGGAATCTCCTAGTGAAACTGCTACATCCACTATCACCTACTAGGATGTTGGGGGTGTAACATTCTCCAAATCCTGATATACAATAAAACAATGTGCAATTTAAAAGATTAAAAAAAGCACATGGGAACAAACTATGTACTCAGACAAAATAAGAAAAGTATTTTCTAGCTTGCAGGTATATTGAAACAGAAACTTAGTAATTACGAGTAAAATATAAAATTAGGATCTACAAGTAATTTAGGAATTACAAGTAAAACTGATGCATAATTGAGTTGTGTCCCACTGGGAGACATTCACCTCAGAATTCATACTTGAACAGATTAAACACTTGCTTCAAAATCATGTCAATGATGTTTATACTACTAAAATTGAGAAAGAAAAAGCAAAAGATGAAAGAAGAAAAGAGAAAAGAGAGAAAAGAGGAAAAAGAGAAAAGAGAAAAGAGAAAAGAGAAAAGAGAAAAGAGAAAAGAGAAAAAAGAGAAAAGAGAAAAGAGAAAAGAAAGAACAGAAAAGAAAAAAAAGAAAAAAGAAAAAATAAAAGAAAATGAAAGAAAAGAAAAAAAAAGAAAAGAAAAGAAAAGAAAAGAAAAGAAAAGAAAAGAAAAGAAAAGGTTAAATTTCTAATAGCAAGCTAATAATGAACCAGTTAGTTTTCTGAGAAGATTCAGTCTCTACATAATTTTACATAGATTTCCTTGGGTTTTGACTTTTATTTTTTTTTCCTATGCAGAGACACAGATTGTTTTAATTTCTTAGCTAATTTTTCTACAAGTCAAAAAATCTTTAAACTGCAAAATGGAAAAATGTGAAGTTGATGTGTAAAAACTAAAATTTATGAAGCTTGGCACTTCTCTACTTACAATATGGTTCTGAGATGCCAGCATTATTACTTATTAATAGTGATTTGTGTTCCAGATTATGGCTATGTTTCAGGATGAAAAAAGGCACTATAATCCTATTCGGCAGTCCTTTGCAGTTCATTTCCATTTACTTAAATTATATAAAATCAAGGATGGTGCACAAGGACTACAAAGTCCTCCTGTCATTGGCTGTAAGAAAAAAATGGAAAAAGCTGTAACACTGTAAGAAGGATATTTGACAATAATGCTAAATAAAAGAGAACAAAGAATGGTGTCTCTGAGTATAAGTAGCATCCTCAATGTCATGTCTCTTTACAGCTGGGTCATTCTAGAAAATAAACAAACAAACAAACAAACAAGCAAATAAACAAACAATAAAACTATCAAAAACATCCAGGGAAGATACTAATGACTCTACTGGGTGTAGTTGGCAATGTTTTTTCAGGAGGGAATTTCAGGTATGGGCTCTCTGAAGAGAGACTGGGACTGGCCTGCATGCTGTAGGGGATGGCAAAGCCCGTAAGCCCAGGTGGTGGCATCTCAGTGACAACGTATTTAAGAAAGACAGGCAATGAGGAGTGAAAAGTGAGAAACAGTCCTGCAGACTGCAAGGTGACACAAGAATGTGGTCGCGGAGAGAGCAGGTGCTCCAGACAGTGAGGCAGTCATTCCCTTGCAGCCCATGAAGAAGCACTGGAAGCAGTTATCCCTACTGTACCCATGGGTGACCCCACACTGCAGCAGATGAAAGGAAGAAATACCAGCAGATATCCCACCTGTAGCTGTGGGATAGACCTATGCTGGAGCAGACTAAAAATGTTAAGAGCAAGAAAAGCAAAGAGAACCTGTTACCCAGAGCCACCCTCCACCCTATCTCTTCTGTGCCACTCAAAAGGGGGAGGCAGAGAATTCAGTAATAAAGGAATTAATTCATTAATTCAATAATAAAGGAACCTGGGGAAGAATGTGTGTGTAGGAGAAGGTGATTTATATTTTCTTGGTTTTGTTTCACTATTCTAATCTGTTTCAAATTAATAATTAATTAAATTAATATTCCTTTAGTTGAGTCCTATTAGAGCAATGGCAAGTCATGTCTCTTTCCTTATCTCAACCTATCAGCTTTTTCAACTTATTTTCTCCCCTTTTAATGTTATGGAGTAAGAGAGTAAGAGAGAAGCTGAGTAAGGGTCAGGCAGGTGGCCAAGATAGTCCACCGTGATGATGAAGCAAGGTCTCTAATCAGTATACCGGTGTGAGAATTTGCACACTGCCCTTCTCTTTTTTAAAAGTAATGGTATATACAAAGATAGAAGGTATAAGAAAAAAGTGTCAATTATTTTCTCAAGGTCTGAAGAGAAAAATCTTTCAGGGCAACCTCAGAAACAAACTCTAGGATAAAAGAAGTATTTTTACGAAGCTCCAGTTGTATTCTGATAAGGCACAAACATCTACTTTGGAGATTCAGAAAATGTTATTGTCATTTATCCTGACCTTTTGTGTAACATGGACAATACTATCTTATTCAATAGTATCTTATCAATAGTATCTTATTTGTCATTAGCCTAGAAATCCTGTCTTTTTTTTTTCTGACTTAGATCTACTACTAGCTATCATGTTTACAGGTTAGCTTTTATTTTAGTTAAAGATATATATTAGCTGATGTGATTTGAAAATATTTGAAATTGTTCCTTTAAAGCTCATGTGTCACTGTCTCTTTCTATTATATTTGGGTGATTAGTTTCTTGATGTCATGGACATAGCTACCTATATGTTGCTTGCAACCCTACTCTATCTTGTTGTCTCTTAGTAATGTGGGAAGCAAAAAACCAGCAATTTTGTTACCTCATTTCCATCAACTCAAGTATCAGAGCCTTATTTAACCTACCATTAAAAATGTCAGCCTGTAAAACTACAAGCACCTTTTACATTTACATGTGGAACTTGAAATACCAGAGTCACATTTAACTGTTCTAACTCATTATTTTAAAAGACTATATTATGTAGTACAGTCAGATAAGAGGTGGCAACATTTTGTAATAGATTAAATATATACTGTAAATCTATAAAGGCTAAGGAATGCAGATCCACTGCTTTTGACAGAAGATCTGCCAAAGTTACTGAACACACATAGTTTCTATTACTATGAAAATAAGTTGTCCCCCACTGCATTCTGCATAAGTCTTCATTTAATAAAAGTGGTAGCCCAGTTACCATACCATTTTAGATTTCTTATCCCAGAATAGAGTGTAGTTCTTGTTTGTGTTAAGAATTTCTAGTGCATAGATCAGGGGAATAAAAGAATAAGCAAATTAAAAACACAATTCCCATGTTATCTTTGTAGTAGAATTTGAGCAGCCCTGAAAGATGTGAGTGCGCATACACCCACAGAGAAGGCTGTGGGTGGTAAATTCATTGACAAGCAGTTAAAAATAAAAGACAAAGCCCACTTTGTTAATTGCTCATGTGGCTTGCTTTCACAGTTGGCATTTTCTCAAATCAAAATGAAGTACTCTTTTCCAACGTAGACTTTTAAGACAACAGAAATGTTGGGCTGTTTACAAACCAAGTAAACCATTTCCCGAAATTGTACAAGTAGAATAACTTTCACATGTAACACAGAAGAGAACCAGAACAATAACAGTAACCATCTGTTTTAAAATTTTAAATGAATGCGTAAATATAAAATATGGTGTTTGTTATCACTGTCTCAGTACAATGACACCTACACAAAAATCAGCTAACTTAAAGTTGTTATGTGATACAGTAGGATGAAGACCTTAAATTGCTTCACTGCTTTGCACAGAGCATTATACAGATATTTAGCTCAGCTGATGAGAGCATTGTGCTAATTGTGTCAAGGTTATAGTTTTGATGCCTGTAAGAGCCATTCATTTAAAAGCTGGATATGGTGACCCTTGTGGGTCCCTCCCAGCTCAAAATAATCCATGATTCCTTATGTAGACAACAGTAATTTCACACATTCTGTGATGAGAGCAGCTATAGTTCTTACAAGGTGCAGCTGGTGAGTGGACCAAAACTATTCCCTCAATCAGCACTATTTTTTCAATTGATGGACATTATTGATGGGTTAAGAGCAGCCCTGTCTTGGTACACCTGATATTCTCCACTTCATTCTCCACTGACTATAACTGAATCTTTGAATGAGAAAGTCAGATTTCTTTGTCTGCATTGTTGATTTCAACAGCTGGATAAAATGAATCCCCTGGCCATACTGATCCACAATTTCTTGGAAAGCATTAATAACAATTTAGTTGTACAGAAGATGTAGAAAATATCTTGAGGATGTGATTCTAATTAACAGATTTATTCTAATTAATTGAGAAATGATTGGGAATATGGATGCAGAACCTACCTAGAAAGAATAAGCATGAAATGCCTGCATTTATAATCTTCAAAATTGGACAGCAGAAATACAGTAGAAGCAAATCAAGAATGCAAACTTCAAGAGAAACAGGAATTTGTATGAATATATTTGCCACACACTATGAGTCCTGTGAAGGAAAATATGAAGTGTTATGAGTGATAAACTTGGCTAAACTGCATGATCTTGAACAGAACAGGAAAGTATTCAGAAAATGGGGACTGTTTATCAGAAGAGCAGACAAAATGTGTTAGTAGTGAGTGCATCTACTTGATGGAATACCTTATCTTTTGGGGTCCCTTCTAAACTTTTGACTTATGAAGTACGGTGGCCTTTTGCAAAGTGTCAGTTTATATTTATATGAATACCATAGGTAGCTTAAATGATTTCTTGTTCCCCAATTCCTTTTGTCATCTGTACTCTTCTTCTAACTTACCCTCTCACCTCTAGGTATATTGAAATTCAGTTTAATAAATCAAAACTATCCCGAGGATCAAACTGAAACTGGTTTCCATTAGTTGTTATTTTTCTTCATCTTCCTCTCAGTTTCTACTGATTTACTACAATATAATAAACTTGAAACAATAGAAGTTGAAATTTATTGGTGGAAAGAGATGTTGAAAATTCTTGCTTTGGACTGCTTATGAACATTTTTCCCCCTAAGCCCCTTTTTAAAAATTATATATTTAAATATTAGGGACATATTTTCCACCTGGTACTTGATTCAGCATATCGCACCATAAATTCTTGTTCCTCATTAGCTTCATGGCTTTTTGGCTATGCAGATAAATACAGAATGAAAAATCAGCAATGGCTGAAGCTCCCAATCTTCAGATAATAATTTTCTTTCCATTTACTTTTGCCTTCCTTTTATTGAATCTTATCATAGAAGTGGCCAGCTACACTGGCTACACTGCAGCTAAACAAACAAGAGCTTGTGTCAGACAAATAATGACACCAGCAGCTGTGCAGAACTGCAGCTTATAAGGAACTCAAAACCAGCTGCAACAGTGAGCAGCAGCCAAAGCCTGGAGTGGCACTGAGCACACAGAAGTGAGGACAGTTGGGTTAGTGAGGTGAGGAAACACATTCATAGGCCTCCAAAAATTCATAACTGTGAGGACTACATAATAATTAATTGTAAACATTTATTTCCAGGCATGTATTATTTGCTTACCAAAGTGTTTAGAACTGATAAAATAGATTTATTTGTGATCTTTTTAAAAAAATGATCCCTGAGCATCACTTTTTTACACATGCTCTCACATTTTTCAACCGACTTTTTTTAGTGAAAAAACAAAAATTCATCTGTTTTCCCTGAATCTATTATACTACAAAAAAATCAGCACACTACATTTAATTGTTCCTCCATAAATGGAAGAATTTAGAATATATTTGATGAAATATATTTCTGAACCAGAAATACCTGTCAGAAATCTGATGGTTTCAAAACCAAGAACATCTCTCTTTTCCATAATGACAAAAACTAACATTACATATGTACTCTGCATGACTTAAATGGATCTGGAATGGTGAAAGCACAGCTGAGATAGGGGCGGAACTCAATTATGTAGACAGGGAGTTCGGGAGGATATTTTAAAATGGTATCTTATACTGAGAGTGTTGACTATTGATTCTTGAATTTTATGCTTTTAATTTTGTGACAGAAATGTTTGGTTGGCTTGTTTTTTGGGTTTTTTTTTTTTTTTTTTACTTTTNTTTTTTTTTTTTTTTTTTTTTTTTTTTTTTTTTTTTTTTTTTGTTTGTTTGTTTTGTTTGTTTTGTTTGTTTTTTTTAATTTGTTTTTTGTGGTTTGGTTTGGTTTGGTTTGGCTTTTTTAAAGTTTCTAGGGAGATGAAATTGTATTTTGTGTGATCAACAGTACTTTCTGGTGCAATTCTGATATTAATTTCAAGTCTCAATTTTTTACGTTTCCTTTAGAGACCCATTGAAAGTTTTATTGAATACATACACTCCTATTTGAGTTCCAGAAGTGTTTTCAGTCATTCTGAGTACTTTATATATGTCTGCCAACTCTTGAGCTCGTGATTGCAAAGTATCTTTTGCTACAGGTGTTAAAATCAGTAATAGAATTTTCCTAAATGGTTATTCATACAAAAAAAAAAATCCCTGAAATGCAACTATCTACAGAATCAGTAAATTTCTTTTTCCCTTGTATATCTTCTCTGCCTTTACAACTGTTTGGCCTCTGGTTCTAGTGTAGTTTCACTGCCTACACATTTGATCGCTATAAAATATTTAATGCCAGAGAAGAAAAGGAAAAAAAAACCAACAAACACTTTCTGTCTTATTTTATGTTCTGGTACTGTCACTAACTGTTACGAAAGAAGCATGTTACAATCTGTAGAGGAAAAGTATCTAAGTTAACCTTTAAATACTTTAGATAGTTGCTGCCTTCTGTTTCAGTGAAACATACTGAAGGAAACTTCCTCACAAACTGTTCTTGAATGTTGCACAGTATAATGTGTCCCTTAACAAGCCAAAATAAACATGTACAATAACTGAAAACATTCTATTCTTGAAAATAGTATCAAATCCTCTGCACAGATGGATTGAGAGTTTAATTACAGCAACCTTTGAGTGTCACAGGCATCTTTGTTCTCTCAGAGCTGGATAAACAGCAACAAAAATATCCATCAGGAACTAGTCTGACAGATCTATATCAGTTATGATTGCAACAAGATGTTATTTCATTTATGTCACCTAAACATCCAAAAAAATATTGCAATGTCCTTACTACTGGAGGCACGTCTGTTTTTAGATATCCAGTGGTGTATTTCAAGTACAGCAGCAGAAATTATCCATGTGCAAAAGCCTAATTAATGTTTGAGTTAGCTTAAAATTATGTTCTGAGTACTTGCTTTTGATATATATGTGGAAACACAAACACCACTGAATTGTCCTTAGAGCATCCCCGCTGCTGAGACACTGCATCTCAACTGTAGAGCTTTACTACAATAGCATTCCAGTAATGATCTATGGGCATTTACATGGAATTGCCACATTGCCATGTATTTTTCTATTTTTCTAATATAGAGAAAAATGCTTTGTCAAGACTGGAATACTGCCTTTGTTTTAATGTTTTCTTTACCAAATTAAAAAAAAAAAAGTAAAAAGAAAAAGAAAAAAAGGATAAGCCATGCGCTAATTAGAAGTTTTATAATGGATAATATCTTTTCAAAACCATAGGTAGTGAATAATAACCTATGCCAGCATCTCTGTGCCACAGCGGAACAAAACAATAACTGTGAAGAAAAGCACTCAATAAAGTAAATATCATTCTGCTGAGTTTATGGGATAGTAATGTATAATGTCCCAGTACGTGTTATTTTAATTATCCTCTAAATAATATACAATGCACACCATATTATACATGACAGTACATATTTGTAGGTTCTGCTTATGTACATTTGGCTCCTACCTTATTCCAAGAATCAGTAGGAATTTGCACTTCCCTTCAGCTTCTACAATATCTTGCAGTAATTAGGAAATGTTTAAATGGGTGAATGCAGACAGGCTGAATTTATTCCAGTAGTGCTTAGAAATGGTTCTATGAGCCAGTTGTGGTTGGGAAGCCAGTTACTTTGATGTGGCACTGTGCACAAACTAGTATATCCCACTATACAGTATAACTCTGGATTAGAAATGTTTATGTACCATCAATACTTTAATTTGTTCACAGTGTCACTTAGAATCAGGATGAAATGTTTGGTTTCTGAGGGAAATATGAGGACAGTTATGTTTTCATCATATTGGTAAAAATTCAAAATACATTATGTTGTTCGTGATGACATAAACTAAGCAGAAGGAAGACAAAGTTCCCACTCTAGTTTCTACTTTAACACTCAGAATATTCCCTAATCTAGAAAACACACTGAAATTGTTTAAAATTATGACAAAAATGTATCTGATTTTGTTGCTGAACAAAAGGGGGGCTGACTAAGTGTTTCATATTCAGCATGTAAGCCTGAAAAAGGACCATTCTGCACTTCTCAGATATTTTATTTCTAAATACAGATGCTTTGTAAAGTTCACAGTTTTAAGATTTTGGTATTTTCATTTTCTTATCCCATTTTAAAAGATCACTGTGGAAGGACTGGACATAATTATTGCCTCTCCCCTGTGTTTTATGGATAGGACTTGTACAGCCAGGTGCTTCTTGTAACCACTTTTAATCATTCATTTCTAAAAAGGCAATTATAAATTCCCTATCCATGGTAAACATTTAACCTCTCATGTCAGCAGGGCCTATCTTGTTGTTCTAAAGAGATTTTAGCTGTGAAGTGAAGATGGATTGAATTAAGTGTTTCTGCTCCCTGGAAATTATATGAGCATCCTACCAACATCTAATCAGAAAACTACTTCCACTCTTCTGCCTTAAATAGTATCAGTCCAGGATGTGTACAGGGAAGGGGAGCATTGCTTTAACAAATTTCACTACCAAGTGTCTCTCAAATGGTACGAAGTGACATTGCTGTTGAATAGAAGGTGCTGACTGTTATCTGTGGTTAATAGCATCTTTTGCTAGCCCCCATTCAGCTGCCAGTTAGCACAAAGCCACGTCTGCACGACTTTTAAAGGGTCTGCATTAATACACCCAGACAATCAATGGTTTCTGCCTCTTCCACAAGGACATTGGTTTGTTACCATTGCTAGATGCTGTCAACAGAAAATGACACAGGAGTCACAAACGGTAAAATGGTGTCAGTTTAATCAGAGAACAGACAAAAGGCAAACAATGCTGTCCTGGAAAGGAGTACAGCAAGGAGACTCAGAGGTTGGAGTAAGCCACACTTGGCAGGTCCCAGTGAAACCAGATTGAATTTCAATGATACAAAATCCAGCAATGTGACACACAGGATGAGAGCTGTTGTTTCCATTCAATTAAAATCAGTGACTGCTGCTGGCGTAAAATAAATTTGACAAAATACCAAGAGAATCTGTATTGTAGGTCAAACTATTTTCCTTCTAAACTTAAAGAAAATAACAGTGGGAAATGAGTTAGTGCAATTGTTGTCTAAATTACACAAAATAATAATAAAAAAGTCATCCTGCAATTACTTCTTGTTCACTGTGAAGTTAAACAAAACTCTACTGATTGAGATCATTCTGCTATAAAACTAAGCTATTTAAAGTGTTTACATATTTATGAAAATAATGCTGCAATTATTTTAAGATTCTTATTTTTTGGAATTCCTGCTGTGTTGTGGACATAATTTCTCATTTTCTGCTTATTTTCAAGGATTTATAGGAAAATAACATGATCTTGTTTCTTATTTGTGAAAAAGTTGGTTTTGCGAACAGTCTGATTATGCATTTCTTTAAATGTGTGTGTCCTATACTGACAAGATACTGTAACCTGACTGTATGTCAACTCAAAGTTTGCAGCCTTCTGCTCTGCTGTGCTTGGCAGCCAGGGAGGGATTCAAAGGGTCTCTGATCTGTTCTGATCTGTCTGGATTGGGAGAACAAATCTCACATTAGGAGAATGAATCTCTCATGTCCTGTAGCCTAGATGAAGGTTTGCAAACATTTAGGCTCAGGTTCTCTTTGTCTAATGTTGAGAACCAAGTAAGTGTTCTTTTCTAGCTGATATAAATCCAGAGAGTTATCTAGGTTCTGAAGTTCTGAATCAACTAGAGATTCCCTTTGTCTCTCTCCACTGCATACACAAGAAATGTAGAAGTTGACTTTCTAATATTATTTGGGATAAGTTTGGCTCTTTGTGTGTGTACATGAAAACAACCATTTGATGAATTATAAGGAAAATCGTCAGCATTCAGAAAACTCCCCAGATTATTTTTTCTTCTATGTAAACTATTAAGATGGGAAGGCATTAGAAAGAAATAAAAATCTTTATTTTTTTTTAAAATATGCAAGTAAAGAAATTAAGAATGTAAGATGCTCAAGATTATATAACTGCTATGGTCAGATGAACCAGCTGTTTATCAATTACTGGTAATATATGAATGCTTATATTAATGACCTTTTTGACCAATTAATCCATTTAATTTTTTTGCTCTGTTTCGCTGATTCTTTGTTGTAGAAAAAATAAATAAATAAAAGGCTGCTGAGAATTTGCAAAGACCTTTACATAGATATATATTATTTCCTGACCTACATAATAAGTCTTGAACTCATTTGTGTATTCTGAAGAACTTTCTGGTCATCTGCATGTCATTTCTACCTGTACACTACTTCAAAATAAATGAAAGTAACTGTAATCAAAATGACATTGTAAGATGTACAAGGGCAGGTGCCAGCTTGGTAACAGCTCTTCAGTCATATGGCATTCTACTGTAGGAAACATCTGGACTGTGATTTATGAATGAGGATTCGTTAAAAAAACATCAGTATTATCCTACATTAATCTGCTGGGAAGCCACCTAAACTCAAATCCAATGTAAGGCAGACTGCTGGCCCTCTGAAATAGCATGGTCACCTTCCTTGACAAGGGAGCAACTTGTGTTGTAAACAGTCATGAGGAAGTAAAGGAGTTGAAGATGCAACTGCCTAAACCTGATGTGTTGTTCAGAGTAAGTCACTTACCCTTGATTTTATCTATCCTAACATTAGATACCTGAAAGATAAGCTGTTATCATTAACTGAGTATGCCTCCAATAAAAGAGATGGAAAGAAGCATATGCATTCCACAATAGAACTTCAGATGGGATCACTTGTGCCTGGGAAGCGCATAGTTTTCTCTATTGACAACCATTTTGTTTTTCAGTGTGAGGTGCTTTTTCCAGGAGCTTCAATTAAAAAAAAAACAAAACAAAAAACAAACAAACAAAAAAAAAATAAACAAAGCTTAGAAAGCTTTTCCAGTGTACACTCACTGGATCTCACATATGGCAGAAATTTTGTATTTAGATTTTTTCTATTTGAAGCAATATCTTTTCCATGGACTGTGGATTGAATTGCTACTTTTGATGGATCTGAACTGTTTTTGTACTACACGTAACAATCTCATGAGGAGTTTGTAAACATATGGACCTTTCTATCCATAACTCTGTCAACAGAGTTTTTTACCATTATTGAAAATAAAATTTTTAAAAGTCACAGACATTTTTAAAAAATACATTTC
>PYHW01009483.1:1462239-1474685 GCA_013186435.1 Turdus rufiventris
TCCTTTTTACTTCAACTAATGAAAAAAGCATTTGGTGACATATTTCTATTCTATACAGCTGTACAGGAGCTATTTACAGCATGTATTTGTCATAGAGTTTTGCTAATTAAAATGTAACATGCAGATTATGCACATCAAAAAACACCTTTCCAGTGACTAAATTAATCCATGTTATTCAGAGCACAAGCATGATACCAGTGGTTCCTTTAAGAAGCCTGGCTTTCTAGATCGGTTAAACATCAAAGGTCCCTACTTTGACACAAAGTGTTTTCATAATAAACAAAGTGCATCACACAGATTTTACATCTTCTGCCTGTTAAGGAAACTTTCTGCACAGAATTATGTGATGTCTTGTGTAAAACTTTGAAAGTTCTTTCTTTTTTTTCAAGTCATTCTGCAAATATTATCAATATTATTTTTTCCTTTCTCATTGTAAAATGCATTATATTACAAGACAACAGATAATGTATATCCATGATGAGTATTTCTCACCACAGGTAATAACTAAGGTAAGGTAATAACTCATTATCTGTTCATTATATATATTCTGAATCATGATATACACCACTATTTCTTTTTATTATTTCGGCAAGGAAGAGGGAATTAATGGCAATATTTTCCATTTTGGTCATTGTAGTTGAGAATGTCTTTGTCAGTTTTAAAATAATGTATCAAACCAGGAGCACTCCTGGAGGAACAGAATTTTTTATTATTCTTGCCTCCCCTCATCCCTACCTTCTTCTCTCCAGGTTATGAAATAAAGTAACTTTATCACTGTACCATATAAGTAACCCAGTAACACAAACTCTAAATGTGTGTGCTAAAGGTCAGATATGGCACAATTCCAGGTTATACTTGAGCCTTTTACTCTCTAGTGTGCACTGTTTTCATATCTTTTTGTTAATTATATTTTCCTTTGATGGCAGCTGACTGGTGAAAAGAAAGGGTGAAGGCTTGTGGGAGCAGGAGAGGGCTGTCTAAGTGTGATTGGATGGAACTTAACTCTGCATAAAGTTATGTACCTATGTTGGGTCAATTTATACTTTTTACAAGTAACTGAAAAAGAGAGATTGGAGGGTGTGAGGAAGATTATAAAATTGAATATTGTAAAGATATCAATTGAGAAAGAATTTAAAAGAAAAGGAATTTTTTTTCCTTTCTAGCCTGAAGAGGGGAATGTTCCAGGGAATCAAAATTCTAAATCTCAGCATCCTTTACTGGATACTCCAGTGAAATGTAGGTGACACTGCAGTTTACAGATATGATAGGAATGTTCTTTATTTCCTTATGTGGATTTGTTTAGAAATGAAAATAGTGTGTTCCATGAAAAATCTTATGTCAAACCTAGACATACTAATATAAGGTTTTCTAAATGTAAATTAATGCACTGGATTTTGTTTTCTGTGTCCATTCCTGATCAATGAAACATAGGAAGGAATGAGAGCAGGAGGACATTGGCAGTCACTTCACAATGAAGGAGAGTTTTACACTTAAGGAACAAATGCACTTGTTATGTTTGCACTACATCATATACTCCCTAAAATGATACTGTTTAAAGCCAGGATTTGCTGTTTGAGATTTTGAGTACAGATAGAATTTTCTGAGAATATAAAAGTAAATTTGTTTCTTGTATATGAGTAGATTAGAAAATTGGATTCAAAACTTTAGAACTTTCTTATCAGAATTTGTCAGAAATCTTTTCAAAAATAAAATAGCTCTTCAGATCTGTTACTTATCAAAATCCCATTGAATGTTGTTACACAGGTATTATCTATAATCCAAATACTAATTTTAGGATGTTTTTTTTTCTTTTCTAGTCTGATATATAAATGAAAATTTAATTTCAGTGACTAGAAAGACTGACTACTTTTTTCCTCAAAGTCTCACCTAATTTAACTCTTGATCACAATATCAGTACTGCTTTTGAGAAGATATATAGACCACATTTTATATACTTTGAAATTCCTTCAGTTTATGCTCTTTTCTTCTTTCAGACAAATTCCACAATTCTACTTTTTATGTAAAGAAAAAGAAGTCTAGTTAGTACATCTTTTTGGTTTTTTCTAACTTAAAGAAGGAAAGTAAGTGTTGTATATCCCAAAATTTTAATTTAATTCCCATGGATTCTCATTAGCCCAGACCTGGAAGCCTACAACATTTATACTGTTGATTTCAAAGGTTACAGAATTTCAAGTTCTTTCTGTTCTTGTATAAATAGGTGAAAATGAGAAAACTCCAGTCAGTAGTGCAAAGATAGCTGATTAGGTTTTACAGAGCAACAAAACTACCAATGCCAGTCTGTGAGCTCAATTCAAATTTCCTTTGAGAAAAGCATCAAGGCCATCTGAGTAGAATAGAAGTTATAAGAATATAGTTATCATTCATATTACCCCTTTGTTATTCTTACCTGTAATCTGCCACGGATTGCTAGTAACAGGGACTTGACAAAAAAAGTGTGAAGTCATAGTAAAAGTAAAACCCTTCAGTATTTTGGTAGAAAGGTTCACCTGACTAATTGGCTTCTTAATTCAGGTTTTTCTATACATTGTGATGAAAGACACAAGTATTTTCTTATGAGTTTTCAGAATTCAAAAACCATTAAAAACATTAGGTCTTTTATCTGGTGGAATCAATGACCATATTCCCTTGCTTAGAATCATGCATTTCTTCAATTTGACTATAATTCTGATTAGGTTTTCCCCCTTCAACTCTGTGTTAAAGCTACTGTAGAGTATTTTGCTAGAATCAATAAGGATACCTGATGTCATTCCCATTTTTGACCACAGGTATACTCTTTAGTATTTTGACATACTGAGAATTTAGCAAATTTGAATAAGTGCTATTTGGAGGTCTTGTGGAATGAAATTTTCATTTGTCAATAATTTTTAACATGTCTTTTCAACACTTCTCATCCATGATGCTGATGATACTGCTCATTTTCAAGTCAAAAGTATTAATTAAACTCACATTGCACTTAGTGAAAAGGCTTAATATCATAACAAGTTATTTCATCAATAATCTCTTAATTACATCCCAAACAGCCTCAGATTGATTAATTTCTTTTCTTACTGTTTATCTACAAATTAATCTTACAACTTGAATTAGTACATTTATTCCTAGAAATTTTTTGATGAAACATTCCAGTAAGTTAAAAAAATTATTAGTTGAACATTTCTTACTCTAATTTTACAAAATTGAAGGTCTAATTTATTGATGATTTTACATGATTTTTACCATAGCTTTGACTTTGTTTTCTACATCTATCTGGTTTAGAGTTGCTTTGCATTAGGCTGGAAATCATGTACATTAGGTCTATTTCAGGCAATTTAGCTAATATTGATAGCTATATGGAACAAGATGTTTTCCTGAGTAAAAAGGTTGGTTGATTCATGACAAAAGAATCTGCTTCAGCAGTGAGAAGCCTGGTTAAAATACTAACATCTGAGTAACACTTAACAGACACTATAAAGTATAGTCCTCATCAGTGAAGTGGGAGAAAATCATAGTCTTTCTAAACTATAAATATGCATAGCACTTGCCCATGTAACATATTCATGGGCATGAAAAACAATGTTTTTTTCATTTCTAGCATAGTGTCCCTAAAACACAAGGAAAGAGACCCAACAAACTGCAGAACAGGAAAAGAAGCTGGAAATAATGAACAAAATTTTGAAAATCCAAAACTAATAAACCAAACCAATGTATTTGTGCATGCTCATGTATGTTTTCAAGTGAGTTTAGCATTCATAGCATTCAGGTTCCAAATGAGTGAGAATGCAATAATGCAAGTTTATTTTCATTGCCAGTTTTGCCTTCCTCCTCCTGCTGCTGTTTGTTCATTGTATATACAAACACCGGAAAGCTCTGAGCTTCGAAATTCAGTTTTTTGATGTCCAGCAGAAACAGTACCATCCAAATCAGTTATGAGATTTTTTTCTTGCTGTACTTATTAAATTTTCTCAGCAGGTTTCTATGATCTGCATGCTCAGCAATGATCAGTTCTTCACTTCCGTAAAACAACATCTAAACTACATAAAGAATCCATTATCTGTAGAATTCTAAATGCAGTCTTACACAGAAGCAGCACACAGAGGATGCACTTCCATCAGGCACCATCTGATAAGAACATCACAGAAACATCATCTGTCCTTCTGGCGGGGGTGGTTAGCATCTTTAGCCTAGTCATGTAGAACTGTGATAATTGAGGTGTCTCAGCTTGGTCACAGTCGGTGTCATTCTTACACAGTTTGTTCGCCAGTGGGACCAATACAGCTAAGAGTCAAATTGTACCAGAATGCACAGAAGTATAACTCAGGAAAAGGTTTTGATGCTTTACTCATCTAGTCATTTCTACTTACCTGCTAATAACTGTTGCCAGAGATTTCTTTCACCTTTTTTCTAACCTTTTTCTGCTTTGGTTTGTTAAGATGTTATTATATTTTTTAACCAAGATCTTTTTCTTGAAGTGAAGTGCTTTTATGGAAAATATGAGTTATGATAAAACTTTCTAGGCATTAGGATGAAAATATTAATTAGAAAAGGCCACTACAAAGAATAGACCATGGGCTTAGTGGCTCAGTTAATCATCTCAGGAGTAAGCAAAATTTTAAGGTCTACACTAAGTTATTTAAAGCAAGAATGAAGTTCAGCTCTTCCTAAAGTCAAGCAAGAACTCTCATGCCTCAGTTTCTTTGAAGCAATTATTTGCTTAGTGATAAATTTCAGGTTTTTACTGGTGGAAAATGAAAATAAATTTCAACATTTTGAGATGAATGAGAAACTGAATTCTTGTTTACCAGATGGTGTTTATATTTCTGATGAAATTTACTTATTTGCTTCCCACCACCCCAACTTACCATGATTTCCTGCATTCTAATGGCTCAAATACTTCATTGTTTATTTTTACCTTAAAATAAATCAAATAGTGTTATTTTGTGTTTGAAATCTAGTGCAGTTCACATCTTTTTCTTATGTAAATCTTCACAAACACTCCTTTTCTATGAACCCAGATAAAAAGTGATATTCACTACATTCTCCTTGTACAATTGAAAAAGAGAAATACAAGAATACTTGACATAAGCAGATGAAATATCATATTCTGTTGAAATATATCTAAGACATAACTCCTGCCGTTCAGGTGACAGCGGTGTTTCATCTTCCAATTCCCCAAATAAAGGCAAATTGTACAAATGGGATGAGCACCAGGCAAAGAGGGTTTATTTCCTTAAATAAACAAATTAACATTTCAAATGACTGAAAGTCATCATAGGGCTCCCATGGTTTCTGTGTTGTATCTGCCACCTTCTTGTACCACAGCTATCTCAGAGGAACTCAAATGACTCTTGAAGCTTCTCTTTAGGCAACTGGATCAGGTTCTGCATCCTTCTTTCTTTTTGACTATTCTTACCATACAAATATAAGCCTGAAATAGAATTCTTTTGTACCATAGGCAGTCAGATTATACAAATCTTTCCAGTGCCCGTTATCAGTGCAATTTCATTCTGCAAATGTTATTGTGATGCAAATTTGTTCTAAGTAGATGATGTCTATTACATATTTGGATTATTTAACTTTTTAAAACTAACATTAATAATTCTACTGGTAATTATGCATTCTTACAACCACAATGACATATGCTTCAAAACTACCTTTGATAGCTACTTGTAGGCACAGAAAGTTGGCAACTTAAATCAAATCAAAGTTATGTAAAATGCCATGATATCATATTTAAGTAACAGTAGAAATTTTCATGGCATCTGAGCACTCAGGAAGACTGCCAGTCTTCAAATGAGTTCGCAATGCCTAAAAGAAAATTAAATTTATAGTTGCTGAAACTTAAAGCATCTGCTGTGTTCTATATTCTTTCTATATATTCTTTTTTGCTATTCTTTCTTTACATCGGATGCAAAAGCAGAGTTTTTTAAACATTGTTCTTATCAAGCTTTGAGGAGAAATGCCTCAGTTCAGAAAACTATACTTACGTTTTAGGGTTTTTTTTTTACTTTGTCTTTCTCTTGCTTTATAAAGAGGGTTGCACAGAATTTCGTTCAGAACTGTCATAAGTCTCAGAATATGAGCTTCCTACGTTGCCTGGGAAACAGCTTTAGATAAAACAAAAAAACCCCCCACATTTAGTTTGGTATAAAAATGTTGACTTGGAGTACTATACTTTTATAAGTTTATAGTTTTAAGTATGTTGGCACATATTATGCTTTTGCAACTAGTAAGATTTCTACAAACATGGTCATCTTTATATTATGAAGCTTTCTGGCAGGCCCTTTGCCAGAAAAGCATGAAATAACATTATGGACTCACTGGACAGTTGCCATGGAATTTTCCACTAGGCAGTTTGTGAACTGATTATGGATCCTTCATAAGCTACAGAGAAGTTCAAAGGGATCATTAATTACAGTAAAATCAGGATGAAAATTGCAAGTATCTGCTTTTAAAAAAGCATCAAGATCAAATGAATCATGGACTTATCAGTTAACCCAGCTCCAGACTGAGCACTATGAAATTCATAGGTGCCATAGAAATTTTTTTGGAACCCACCTCAGGTGTTTCTCTCAGGACACTCTTTACTTGCCTGATTGTTAGCATTTTGTGTCTTTTTAAATGCTTTAAAGCGTACCTTCACTAAGCCCCCTGAATATCTTTCATCCTGTTTACACTTCCTTAGTACCTTTGGCCATTTTAAACAGCATCAGACAAGCAGACAAGCAGGCAACTGAATAGATCCGAAATATTTAAAGGACTTTGGAACCAATAGGTTTCATTTCAGAGATCTGTTAATTTCATTTGTGGGCATGCAGGAGTCATTTTGGGTAGCCCATGAACTTTGCTTCACTGGTAGCTGCATCACAGCATCACAGAAAGGTTTGGGCTGGAATCCGTGCTAAAGATCATCTTGTTCCAAGTCCCTTATCATGGGCAGGGATACCTTCCAACTAGACCAGGTTTCTCAGAGTCCCTCCAATCTGACCTGCCGTATTTGCAGGGATGACACATTCACAACTTCTACAGGCAATCTGTTCCAATGTCTCCCTACTTTTCAATAGCTTCTGTGAATTTCTTGGATATTGTAATGACCTTGAACCTTCAGTCTTTCAAAGAAAATATTTTCATGTCTGATTCCTGTAGGGGATGGCTGGTGAAACTTGTCCAATTCCACTTACCCAGTGGCAACATAGACATGGGTATCGTTTCAGATACATCACAGTCCTCACTCTTCCCTGCTGGGTGCATTATGATGTGTGAATGTCTGAAGGCACTGTTGAATGGAAGTGTATGGATAGAGGAAAGGTTGTCTGGACTGTGATGCATCTCCATTCTGGGCTGATGGGGCTGAAGGTCTTCTAAAGTGAATATGGTTCATGATCACCTTGCTTGTAGCATATGTTGAATGAGTCTGATACCTTTTACATATACATATGTGTCCCTATACCCTCTTCATTTTTATAGAGAAGAGTTGTGATTATGGCAGAATTTATGCAAAAAAAAAAAAGGAATTTTTGAAAAATGTGTGAAATAATGGGAGACTTTAATTGATTGTTATGAATGAGTTCATAAAAGCATGAATTCATTGAGCATGTATTTCTGCGTTGCTGTTGACATCCTTGAAAAATTTGGGATGACATATGTAATTCCTATATGAAAAGTTATTCGTTTTAGTTAATATTTTTAAAGTGTGCATCACATCGAAGGATTTCTCTCACCTGTTTCAGAATGTGTGCATGATGTCATAAAGTAAAAAAATTCTTTTCAAGAAATTCTCAAAATACTATGAAAGTGTTTAAATGTAGTGTTTGTTGTTCAGAAACTTACCTGTGACAAAATTCAGGATTTTTTTTTCCAATTTTTAAAATTAGTTTCAATGTGATCATTTTTTACTATCCTTGCAATGTCATCTGTGTGGTATTGTGTGTAATGTCTGCTGATGTGTGAGGGAGAATGTAGAGCAAAGAAATACAAAAACTCTTAAAACTCTTTATTATTGCAAGAAGTAGCAAATTACCACATTTTCTGGTGACCAAACTCGCTGCTGGTTAACATCTTGCTACACACCAGAACTGCATAAATCTTTTTAAATGTTCTCACTAATCATTTATTGTGTCTTGGCTGTTCAGTATATTAAAATCATATATAGCAAAGTCCAGAACTAGTTGTCTTACACGATATTAATTATGCCCATAAAATTTCTAATGGGAGAGTCAACCCTGATTAAGTACTTTCTGCACTATTAGCTATAATAAATCTAATATAAAGTTGACTTTAAGTATTATTTATATGTACACAAGTATGGGTCAGAGTTTCCAATTCCTTTAAAATTTTGTTAATTTTTAAATTGGTTAGTAAATTAGCATCATGCACTTTATGGTGAATGTGAAGGATACCCAGAAATTCAATAAACTCACTTTTATTGCAGTTGCCAAAATGTTGTCTTGATATAACCACACTGAATATTCATCATATAGCTTTGTGAAGAGAAGGATCACAAAGGTTGTTTCAGGGTGAGAAAAAAAATTCCATTCCACTGCAAAGAGGAGACTGAATCTCTCATCAATAGTTTATTGGATAAACTAATGTACAAATAGTTACAATATTGTTAGAGAAGGAAACCAGGAATAATCTTTTGTTATACAGAAGTTGTACTGCAGTACAAGTGCAATGGCCAAAATTTAGTGTTCTAGACAAGTAGTAACAGACAAACAATTTCCTATAAGTAGTTGCAGTCGAGATTGCTCCATGGACCTCTTTTTAAGCAAAACCAGACCAAGTTAAGCACTTATTTTGCCATACAGACCAAAGTATATGATGTGCTTACTGATATATATGGATATTTTTCTGGATTTTTTGAAAACTGATTCCCATTTGGAGATATCAATAAATATGTTTTAATAACTTAAGGCAATTTCGTACATACATGTTTGCCTAAAATTAGGTGAGATCAATTGGAAAAAAAAAGTGAAACTGGAGGTATGAATCATCAGCTGTAGATACTGCATCTGTACAGCTAGAATGAACCTAGTATCTACCTGTGTGGGTTATGAGAACTGCCCTTTGCCTTGGTTTTCAGTAATTTGTTTTGCCTTTTGCTTAGATTAAATAAGTTTGACAGCTCAGAATGTTTCTGTCTTTGTAAAACGTGATAAATACTACAATTTTCTATGAAAGTTTGCTATAACAATGATAAAGATATATTTTCTACTAGTACTAATATTTACCAAGGTGTAAAATCATTCCCTTTTCCTTAGACTGTACGAATGATAGTGTTTTGTATAAAATGCAAGATGAGAGTATAGATAAATATATGGGATTATTAATGAATAAATCAGATATTTTTAATTTTACTGAGAATAAGTCAGCAACATTAATAGATTCATTTTCATCATCTAGTTCTAGTGTGCAAGTAGAATCTGCAATCAGGAAATCAGGTAGTTTATCTTTATATTTAGTATAGCACTAGACCTTCAAGAAGAACTACTGTCCTTGGGCATCCCTCCAGTCTTGAAAGTGCCTAACTGTGAATGCAGATGAACAGACTGAGTGTGTATGAGGGCACAAAGACTTGTCACAAAGAGCAACATATAAAGAAATTGGTATCAGAAACATGACAGTCCTTGAAGACTGTGGAGAGACCATAACAGGAATAGTAGTATACTTAACATTATTTGTTTCCTGTGCCTTGGACAGAATAATTTTGCTGCTCATCTCTTCAGTACGAGAGAAAATATGATTTTCTCAAGTCCTTTCGCTTTTACTGTAAGATTTCGCAACTTGTGAGAAACTTTTTCCCTATTGAAATTACCACATATAGGAAATACACTACAATAGTAATTATATTTAAAATAATGTTAAAATTAATAAACGGCATGATTTCACAGCAGAAATCTTTAAACTTTTGCTATTCATATTTTGTCTTCTTTTCAGCTATCTAGACTTTTAAAACCATGATTTAGAAGTAGTTTATAACATAATCCCATTATTTTGGCCTGAGAATCTAGTCAAAATTTCAGGTTTCTGTGCTTTGTTTCCAGTAGGAGAAGAAATTAATTGTTTTGAGTCACGAGTTTATTATAATAACTATTATAAATTATATTATTGTTGTTTATAACATAGATACAAAGGGGTTTTTCTTTTTATTCATGATTCCAGAATGGCTCAAAAAACCAAGGGATATAATTTATATTTTCTGTACCTGTTCTATTAATGGGTATATCACTCCCTAAGAGTTTTCCCCAACCTGGCTTCTACAATTATCTATTATTATTTCTCTTCTGAAACTTTGACTTGTGGACCTATAGGTAAACTTGGAAATTCTCACTGCTGCTCTCATTCCATTTAGATCATATTCTTAAGCAGATTTCATGTACCTTTCTTGAGAATGGATTTTTGCCTGATAAGGATATTTGAGTTTCAGAAAAACATTACTTTTTCTGGAGTATTAAATGAAGAACATGGATTATGATCACTAGTTTCAATGGTATTTTCTTTATCACAAATGAAGGTTTCTTTACATTTCCATGGCTGAGTTACCAGCTGCAGCTGGGCTTACTAGTATGTAACTGGGACAAGTAATCAGGGAGAATGCATTAGGCAGGCTCAAATCATTACCTTAATCATTATCAAACTTCTGGGAAGAAATGGCCTATTTCACTTAGCAGTTTTCCATAAAATAGCTTGGCACAGTTCCTAGCAGAGCGACTTTCAGGTACTATGAGTAGTATAAATGTACATATGTGGCTGCTCACTATAAGGTATAAATAGAAGGCCCAAATTTCATTATGTAGTCTGGAGTCATGTGGCGAAAAATTATCTTGTTTTATTAGAACTCAAAGGTGTGAATCTATAGTTATTATAAACAGCTCATTTAGGACTAGAAGGGGCAGCTGGCATCTGTAAGATATAGTGCTGCTCCTGTCTTTTTCTTCATTGGTTTAACCATAGAATGTGAGGCCCGTCCTCTTACTTTTTGCCTTCTCCAACCAACATGCAGATGAATGTGATAAAAATTCCTGACAGTATCTGTATTTACACTTGTGCAAAGATGTAGGATGCTGACTAAACTGGGACAGTCCAGTGGATATGTTTGAAATGCCTTCTGAATTGAATCTATACTCAGATTTAGCCCTTGTAGACTGTAAGACAATCCAGTACTCTATACGCATTATCCTCTTTATTATAGATCCTGTTAAAGTCCTGTCTGCACTGTGAACACTGAAATCGGCTAATCAGTGACGACTATTTTGATGTGTCTGGAGTGACCAATCTCAAATAGACTAGCTAGCTGTCCGTGAGATCATCCTTGTAAGATCTACTACCATGTCTATCTACGTGAGATTGCATTTTACTCAGATTGGGATATCAATATAAAATTATAAATACTTCCTGCTCAGCTACAAATACACTTCAGAGGCAATAGGGATATCAATTTCTGTTTTTTTCTGTACCTTTTCTTAAGTTCATAATTTCTTTTGGCAGTGCTGATGTAACTAGTGATTCATTTCTCCCTAGTCTACCTGCTTGACATATGGTTCCATTACTTACTTCCCACCCTTTTCTTTGTACTTGGTGGCATCAATCACCTTATACTTAATTGAAAAGTCATTGTGGCATATCTTGTGAAGGAGTTGGTGGAAGTTTTTAATAGGTAAGAGAACTTCTGTAATGAGAAATTAGACACCTTGCTCATATTTAGACATTCCAGACAGCTAGTGCTGAGTTCAGTGGATCAAAATAGGCATCTATTGCCATTCAAAATGTTACTAGTGTCTTCTTTTCCTTAGAAAAAGAAAACAGATTTTCAGATAGTGATGTTTAGTGTCTGTCAGCACTATGAAGATGTCTCAGACATCTTTGGGTACTTTCAATGTATAGAGAAATATATAGAATTCCCTAATTTATATAAAGTTAATTTTACTCAGCATCATTTCCAACTGTCTTTTGGTTTAGCTTATTTTGTTTTGTTTTTAAATGAATTATTGCCCAAGACTTTTTTTTGTCATTTTTATTGCTTGTTTGTGGATGCTGCCATTGATGCCTGCATGTTTTCTAAAGTTAAATAAATAGGAATATATTTTTATATTATTATATTATTATAATAATATAAAATTATTATATTATTATATATTATTCTAATTATATAATATTATTATATTTTTTAAAATGCATAAATAAGCTGACCCTTGTGAAAATATGGAAATGTACCAATGTCTTAATTAATGGATAACTAGATAAATAGATTAAATATATTTCCAACGAATTGCTTTAGCTTCTAAATAAACTTTAAAGGAACCTATGCTGACTTCAAAGTTTTCTCATAAAAAGGATCATCAAGTGAAGGAACATCAAGGTATACATGAACTAGATGTTTGCAGCTAACATACATTTATCACATACCAGTAGGCTAAATTCTTAACCTTAGTACTAAATGAGTTTTTTGCGTT
>PYHW01009483.1:1487077-1506458 GCA_013186435.1 Turdus rufiventris
CAGGATTTTTGTGAATATGCATGAAGCTCCCTTACCCAAACTCATTTAAGCTCATTCAGGAAAAGCAGATGGTTTCTTCACCTGTGCATCACAAGCAGTCTGACTGTGTGCTTTTTCCTTGCACTGACAAAGAGACTTCCATGATACTCTCATGGCCTCATTTCTAGATCCAAGTCAGGCAAGATAGTGCTGAGGCAAGTAGCTGCTCCAAAGTAATTGTGACATTTTAGGGTACAGGCATGCAGCTGAGTGCCCTGACAACTTTTGAAGTCAAGTAATGAAGTACCTATGGAATTTAGGCAATGTACCTGAGGGTTGACAGAGCTTTTTCAATGTCATTTAGGGAGTGGGATGACTCACTTTTCTCACCTTACATCTCTTTCAATTAAGTCCACTTTTGGGCAGTACAGAATGACTTAGCAAAATTAGATAACTTTCTCTTAAATTATTAATTTATTTTGTAAAAAATACATTTATTCATGCTAATAGGAAATATTTAAACAATAGTATTAAGATCTTGATCTTTGTGAATATCACAATTTTTACAGATGAAATATAGATTTCACAGCCCCCATTAAAAAAAAAAAAATCTTTCCTGAAAATTGAACCTTTTTTTTTTTCCGGGGTTAGGGGTTCAGATACATAAGCAGATAGGCTAGAATCATAAATAGTTAATCTTTGCACACTTTTGAACTTTACTGGATTTCATACATTTTATTTTACATAGTTAAATGCAATGCTTCAACACAAAGATTAAACAAGAATGAATGAAGAAATAGCAAATCTATACCTCATTGAAAATCAGCAAAATTATGATTAGATTTTTTATTGATTGATTCTTTAAAGAGGAATTTTGCTTCAGCCAAGCTGATGTGGGTGCATATGCACACACCATTGCACAAAGGCATGCTGGCACAAACACAACTGCACATACTGTCTTGGATAGAGAAGTACTGAACAAAAATAGCAGATGTTAAAGCTTTGTCCTTTCAAGTAAAAATGCTGACATTTTTCGAAGTAGCCTTAACAAAGTGCTTACATCTGGTATATATTTGATAGTCTTTACTGCAATCAGTATGACTAGAATTTGTAACCCATGTGCATTAATCATAATTACTGATGTGTAAGATTTGTTCTACCAGAATTAAAATTCTATTAATTAGATTTTATATAGTAAATACACTGTTGAGTGGGTAGAATGTATAGTTCAAAAATACATATTTTTTAGAATACTTAGTAGACAAAGTGATAGATGCTTATAAATAAAAGTTCATTCAAACAGTTGCCCATCAACAGTTTACAACTGAGAGAATCTTCTCCTGATTATTGAATTGTATCTTACTTAAATTACAATAAATAAAAGACTTTTATCTTTTTTAACCTGAATCTTTCATAATCTACATGAGTGTAGTATCTACTATGGCAATCCAGTGGTATGAGTATGAGGACACAACCCTTTTAATCTGCCACAAAGAGCAGACTTTCTTAGTTTCCACTGCTACAATGTCATGGCTATCTTAGCACATAACAATGCCTGCATTGTTCCCAACATTATCCTAACAGCTGTTTTTTTCCTGTTTTGGTTTTGGTTTGGTTTTTTTTTGTTTGGTTGGTTGGTTGGTTGATTTTTTTTGGGTTTTTTTTTTGGGGGGGGGATGGCGAGGGGAAAGGTGCATTTTTGTGCATGTTTTTAATTCAGAAAAGCACAATACTCACTTGAAAAAATACAATCATGTAAGATCACCTTAAATTTCATGCTGCTAAGGAAAGAGATTAAATCAGATTATATATGTTAAAAGTAGGGGAAGATACAGGCTCTAGAGCAGATCTGTTACATGACAGTCACATATATAAAGAAGATAGGGTGATTAATGATTCCTGAATCTGACTGATGATTTTCACTCAAACTTTCTTGTTAAAAATGGGCTGTATAAAAGAAACAGCAGCCAGCGTTAAGTGGCTGCACTAAGCACGAGACATGCAGTTAAAAGCATTTGGGCACACTTCTACAAACACCTTGTGGCAATACCTCTCACTGATACAATCACAATATAATGCTAATATGAAGTAAGTCATCTGAGATAATTGTCTGGAGAGGAAAAGTAAGTGTACCTAAAGACTCATTACTTATTCTCCAGCTGAAGGAGTTCATGGATCTATATCCCCTGTACCACAGCAAATTTGTGCTTATTCTTTGTTTAATACTCTGACAATGCAGTCATCCCATATTACAACCATATTAATATCCTGAAATTCGGAAAGGAAAAAGATAAGAAGGAAATGAAAACAGAAAAGAAACATTTCCATATTTCTTCTTGTTGCTGTTTTAGCTAGAGGAAGTAACATCTTTATGTCTCTTCGTTGTGGAAGTTAAACTAGCAAAAGACAAGCAGAATCAGATGATCTGTCACACTAATTAAAGAGAAACGTAGATTTCTGTGTCAGTCGCTGAACTGTCCTTTTTATTTTTACATCATTTTGAAGCACATGATTTTCGCTTGCAAGAGTCTATAAATACTCAAATATTCTAAAATCCTCAGGACAAGGAAAAAGTTGTTTTTGTTGAAGATATCTGTAGATGATTTTATATATGTACTAGCTATGAAAACAAACAAACAAAAATAGGATCACTATTACTAAGGATCATCTTGTTTAATGATAGAACAATCCAGACACATATTTTCATGCAGCACAATCCATATATAGGCTTGCTTAGATTATTTCTCTGATTGTATGTTTTTGCCTACTGATATGCTTGCTTTATTTACTGTATTTGGGTATTTATTTTTCTTAATTTGCTGTTCTGTTTTCTTCTCTTGTGAGGTCTGCTTCAGTAATCTGAAGATGCCATACTGAAAATTAAGTAAGAATATCATGGATACTAGAATAGAGGATATATATGTGTATTATACGAGGCACAGGAAAGCATGCAAGTGTCTTGGAGAACAACAATAAAATTCAAAATAATACTGACAAATAAGAAGCATGTTTGAAATAATAGAATGCAATTCAATAGAGACAACTACAAGATACTCAGGCAGAAATAATAAATTACACATGTACAAATTAGGGAACAACAGTTTAGGTAAAAGTTCTGCAGGTCTCCAAGTAAGAGGATGTCAAGGTCGACATGAGCCAGCAAAAAGAATCCCAATAATCATGAGTCAGGAACATCAGAAAGTGGACACTGTGACAAAGAATTTATTGTAGTATACAGGAGGCATCATACAGATATCCTTTTAGTCAATTCAGCATTCATGAATACACTTGCATACTCTATGAAATTTTCCTTCACCAAGCTTTATAATGAGCAGATACCAAATGGTGAGGGAGCCAACTGAACAAAAATACTGATTTGAAAGTCTTGATTTTATAACCTTCAAGGAAAGATAGAATAAAGAGGAGATTTAAGAAGAATGTGTTAATAGATTTCAAGAAAATAAAATACTATTCAAAAAAGGGTTTATGTACTCTCTGTATCAGAAAAGTAATAGGCTTAAATTGCAAGAAAAAAAAGACTCATTATCTAGTATAAAACATATTAGAAAACACTTTTGAAACGAAAAGGTAGTGAAGAACTTGAAAGTATGCTGAAGAAACTTGTCAACTTTCTGTCAATGAAGGTAATTTCAAGCAGATTAAATAAATGTTTCTCAAGAATGGATTAGCTTTCCAAACTCTTTTTTTAAAATTAACATAGTATGAAGATTCTGAATTGACTTTAAAAGAAAACCACTTTATTCTTCTTTATTTTCTCTACATGCTTTCCTCTTTCCAGTCTTTGATATTTCTGAGATGCTTCTTATTAGTTTTTAGTAAGATCTGGAAATAATTAAGGAAAACACTGAAAACCTATAACTCTGCTTATATTTTTGTTCTCCCTGTGTTGTATTTTATAGCTTTATTTTTCTTATTTTGCTGTGTTTTTTTTCTTTTTTCCAGCACACCATCTGGTTTCCTATATAGGTGAAACCATATTGCATATTTTTACCCTCTTTCATACCAATGCTGATTCTGAAGCAGTTCAATCTCTATGAACTTTCCTTAGTTCTCACCTCAGTATCCAGCTATCTTCATCCTTCTCTGTGTTTCTCTATGTACTCAGAAAAGAGAAATACTGTCTATAATGTAACTCAAAACTTATCATGGATAACCTATAATTAATTATACACTCATATTCTTCGTAAGTTCGCATACCTATCACTACCTTTTATGTCAACCCCTTTTGTTGTAATCACTGTGCATACTGAGATTTGTATGAACTGACATATGCAATTAAATGTTACTGTGAATCCATGAAGTGCTGGAACAAATTAATGTTTACTGGAATTGTGTAGAACTGACAAAACAAACAGGAATACAAAAACCCCCATGCAAATGGTCATCAGTTGTGTTACAAAAAGATTTTTAAATGAATAAGAATTTTTACATTCTTGTTTTTGTGGGTTTTGGCTTTTTTCCCAAGAAAACTGAAATCAACCAATTTGCTTTTTCCCCAGTATTAATACAAAGAATAGTCGTATAAAAAAAGGTTTGTAACAATAAGCAAAAGAACAATTTCTGCATTTGAACATAGGCTATAAATGCATGTTAAAATATACTCTCCTCTCAATGTCTTACGTGTTGAACTTAAAGGTGGATTTGTAAATCAACAGAAGGAGAAAAGAAAATACTTGTGATTTTTTGATTTGTTTCTGTAAAACACGTGAGTTGGATGATATGTCTGGGGAAGGCTGAAGGTGTGAAGTGTGCTCTGCATATTTAGTTACCAGCTGATATGTGAATTTCTATAATTTGAGTAGGCATCTGGGTAATATTTTTGATATTAGTTTTAATGGCACAAAATATTTATATTAATATTCATGCTCTTGTGAAGTTTGTAAAATTTTATAAATTATACTGCTAAAGGACAATATTACAGTAGACTGTTAGCAACATATATTCAGGAAAGTGTATATGTTCATGCATGTGTGTAGTCATTGTAATGAAAGTGAAGCAAAAATAATCAGGTAAACAGGTTATGGTTCATTAATAATTGTTAAGTAATGTAGAAAATAAAAGGAAAAAATAAGAAATCAGACACTTCCACAACTGAATTAATCCTTTTCTCTAAAATCAAACAGTTCACTAAATCACTAAATTCTTCACTAAATTAAAGAATTATCTAGAGTTGGCCCTTTGCTCAAACAGGGCCACATAGAGATCATTGCCTAGGACCATGTCCAGGCAACATTTTAAAATATCCATGGCATGGACAGTGACTCCACAGCCCCTGTAGGTAGCTTGTGTCAGTGCTTGGTCACTTCATGAAAAGAAGTTTCTTTCTGTTTAGCATGAAGCTCCTGTGTTTTAGTTTGTGCTCAATGTCTCAGGTCCTGTCATGTCAAGAGATACCTCTTTGAAGAGTCCTTCTCTGCCTTCTTTACATGTTTGCTTCAGATATTCATATATGTTTATGAGATCTGCCCTGAGCTTCCTTCAGTCTGAACAGTCCCAGCTCTCCCAGCCTTTCCTCCTATGGGAGAAGCTCCAGGTCCTTCATTACCTGTGTAGCTCTTTACAAGCAGAAATAAAAATGAAAGTCCAGCAGCTTTGCAGCCCAGAACTGAACACTGTACTCCAGCGGTGGCCTCAGCATTGTCAAGTGGGAAAGATCATCTCCTTTGATATGCTCTCAAGACTCCTCCTTATGCAGCCCAGAATACTGGTGGCCTTCTTTGCCATAAGGACACAGAACTGGCACAAGTCCAACCTGCTCTCTGCTGTTTGCTCCCTCCAAGTCCATTCTGCAAATCTGCTCCAGCGTGTGCTGATGCATGGAGTTATTACCTCCCAGGTGCAGGACTTTGCACTTTCCTTCACTGAACTGTCTGCCATTCAATTATTTGCTGAACTAAGCTGTGTCACCCACAGAAATTCTTTGTAAAATCCTTGCAGGCTGAAGGGGGTCACTGCCTCTGTCGCTGGAGAAGCCATTGCAGGATGAAGGGCAAGAGCATTTAAGGGTACTCAGATATTTCTGAAGGATATTGTTCAGAGCTTTGTGGAAATATGTGATATTGACTCATCCTAAGATCCCTGGGGGAGGACCCACAGATGGGAGAATGGATGGGTCAATCTGTATGGGGAACCAGCATGGAAAAAGAAATTAATGGGATCATGGGAAAATTCTGTTTTGAGAGCATGCCAGGTCACTAATGAAATCTCCTGCTCAAAGTAACATCACGATGTGTGACAATATGGTTCAGGGTTCTTTGAGGCCCTCTCTGGAGAAGCCCCAGGGATGCAAATAACATAGTCTCTCTGGGCACTTTGCTCCTCTCTGGGCTGGTCTGTCCCCATAGGGACATGTTGCCCTTTCTCTCCAGTGTAAATTTGTCTTGTTTCAGGTGTGGCCCACTGCTTCTCATCCTACCATCATGCACTGCTGTGGCGAACCTGCCTCCATCTTCTCAACACACATGCTGTAGGTCTGCTGCAAAGGTCTGCTCTGGGCCCTCACCTGGGCACCTTTCCAGTGAAAAGCCATCTCCATACTATTTGGATTCATTGTATGCCTGCACCATATGCAGGAGCAAAGGTCCTTTGCTGCTTGCCTTGCCCCAGAGACCCCTTCTGATATCTGCTTCGCTACATATGACTCTGAGAATGAAGGAGCTGGCCTGTTTTTGGATTCGACCTAACAGCAGGGGCAGCTCCTTCCAGACTTGGTCACTAGGGGTGCTGAGCAGCTGCCCGTATCTTGGGATGTCTTGTAGGAACAAACCAAAAAGGACTATGTCTTGTTTCTCCTTGTTGTTTAGTTTATAATGTGTCACATCCTCCTTACACCCACAGCCCCTGGGACAGCCCCTGTGTTGGACCCAAAGCCACTCACAACTGAGCAGACAGGAGACAAATATTGGAAGAGGCTGCCTTCGCTCGGTGCCTGGAGCTGTTTTTCTCCACCAAGCCAAAGACTGAGGATCAAGACAACAATCCTGCTGGAGCCTTCACACCTTGCATGTGTGCCTACAGAAGTCTCAGACAAAATTTAATTCCTGCTGCTAAAAGCAGCAAGACTGGGGAGTGTCCCATTTACTCACTGACATGAAAGATGTAGAAGACATTACAGGTGACCTTTCCCCAATAAGTCACAGTTGTAGCAATTACCAAAGAAAAGGAATAGTCTTGCCCTTAATGGGTTGCATCTATGACAAATAAAGATAAGTGCAATAAAGGGGGTGGGTTGGCTGGTCAGGAGGATCTTGGAGTCAGAGGGCCTGGAGAAAGAGGACCCTGAGGAGGTAGAGGAGCACTGAGGATGGTGGAACAATACAGAGAGACAGAGACGATTGAAACAAGGAAGAGAGTTGCTGCAGTAAAAGATCCACTATCAGGCTAGTCTGGATCTGATGGAGTCAGAGCTGCTGTTGGAGCCTGCAGTCATAGCTGAGCTGGATGAAAGCTGTGTTCAGAGTCTGCAAACCAATACTTACGATCACAGTCCAGCAGGAAATAGCCAGCAGTCAGAGTGTGCAGCTGGACCCTGCAGTAGGAGCTTACTTTAGTCAGAGTCAGGATGGCAAAGCTGTAAAGAAGAATAAACCAGGACCTTTTTCACATTGTTGAATGAGAGTCTGTGTCTTGGTTCATTTGTACCCTCAACAAGGGGTCTGCCGCAGCAAAAGGGTTCCCAGGAGCCACCCACTACTGTTTGTCCAGCCAGGAAGAAAGGTGTCCCAAAGAGAGAAAGCTGGTTTTACAAGACATTTGGTATCGTCTTCTGACCTTGCAGATGGGATTTAACCCCAAGTGTATCAGATCTTGTGATGAGAAATGTTCCCTGTGCACAAGAACCTGGCAAGAGACAGCCCAGCAATGCAGGTGGAGGAGCCCTGGTGATGTCCTCAGTGCCAACAGATGCCATTCCTTGGCTCCTCTGAGGGCTGTCAAGGGAAAAGGATAGACGCCTAGTCTCCAGAGGAAAAGTGCTGAAGATGACAGTGGTTGATGTTGGAATAGACATTGGATATCACCATGTTCAAGCAGAACCATCTAGAGCCTGCTGCCCAGGATAGCACGTGTACAGCTTAGCCCTGTGTATAAAACCAACAACATCTGGAAATAATACCGAAATTAACTTTATACTGTTTCAACTTTGAAAATTAAAGTTTACAATGGTAAACAATTGTCAACATACTCTTTAAAAGTCTGAAACCTTACCAATGAGATGGTGAGGTTTTCTGGATGCTGAGAGAACAATCCTCATTAAAATTGTGAGTGATCTTATTTTGATGGAATTAGGGTAAGATTCCTCTCAAGTTTCTTCAGTAAAACTTTATTGTCAACTGTGTATGTGTGTAGGCTGAGAGAGCAGATGTGACCATCCCAAATGAAGGTGAGATAATTTCTTTGAACCTCAAAACTTGTTGATAAAAAAGTAAGGTTTTCTTTCCTTACAAAAAGAAAAGGAAATGGAAACGTAACTTTTTTACCTCCTTCAGTTGGGAATGTAATGTTCTTGCTCATATTTCATCTTCCATATAGTCTCTTTGCTTAATCACTTTTTTTCCTTGTTTTTTGGTTTGTTTGGGGGTTTTGGGGGTTTTTTTGTTGTTGTTATTATTGTTTTTGGGTTTTTTGGGTTTTTTTGTGTGTGTTTTGGGTTTTTTTCCCTCAAAAGTGGGGCAATGAAAAGGCAAGCTTCAAATAACCTTATCACTCTCTACAACTTCCTGAAAGGTGGTTGTGATGAGGTGGGGTTGGTCTCTGCAAGCAGCAACTGACAGAATGAGAAGACAGTCTTAATCTGCACCAAGGGAAATATAGATTGGATATTAGGAAAAAAATTTTTTACTGAAAGAATAATAAAGTACTGAAAAGGTCTACCTGCGGAGATGGTGGACTCACCATCCCTGGATGTGTTTAAAAAAAGACTGGATGTGGCACTCGGTGCCAGGTCTAGTTGAGATGTTAGGGCATGGGTTGAACTTGATGGTTTTGAAGATCTCTTCCAACTTAGTGATTCTGTAAATGTAGAAGTCATTTGTCAGCATTTTAGGCACTGAGCTTTAAAACTCAGTTGTCATTTAAATCAATAACATTTTTCCTCTGATTCTTAAGTCTTCCCAGAAAATTTCATATCCGTGATCCTTCAAGGATGCTTTCTCATCTGCTGCTCAGCATGCTTAAAGAAGCATACCACCAGTTCATTAGGGCCATCTTCCCATTTGCTTCCTAGTCAGTAGGCATGCTTGAAACTTATTTGAAATGCTTTCCCTTCTTTCTTCCCCTTTGTAAGGCAAAACTTGTTGGACAAGGACTTTTTCGTTCTACTGGTACTACCTGCTGTTATTTCACAGATGACTAGCTATAATACACATAATATGATGAAGACTTCATTTCACATTTTCTTTACATACTCAAGTATTTAAACCCTTTTTATGTCACATTGGAAGGGTTCTAACTGGAAAATAGGGTTTTTGTGAATATGCATGAGGATCTCTTACCCAAACTCATTTAAGCTAATTCAGGAAAAGCAGATGGTTTCTTCACCTGTGCATCACAAGCAGTCTGACTGTGTGCTTTTTCCTTGCACTGACAAAGAGACTTCCACGATACTCTCATGGCCTCATTTCTAGATCCAAGTCAGGCAAGATAGTGCTGAGGCAAGTAGCTGCTCCAAAGTAATTGTCACAACCTACTTTTGAAGTCAAGCAATGAGGTACCTATGGAATTAGGCAGTGTTTCTGGAGGTTGACAGAGGTTTTTCAAAGCACTTAGGGAGTGGGATGACTCACTTTTCTCACCTTACATCTCATTCAACTAAGTAAATTTTTGGACTTTTTCTGGTCTGGCCTAGATACTGAACTCCATGTTGGGAGTCCTATAAAGAATGGTTTTATAAACTGTGATGAGGAAAGCAATTTGACTACTATACCATTATTAGTAATGACCACACTACAAGGTCATGCAGACTGTTTTAGGCCCATTTTTAGCAATCTCTTTCTTTACAGGTATTGTAAATTATATCAAGCATGACTCCTCCTTTTAGTTACTTCATTCAAGATATAGCATGAAACCAGCACTTTTTAAACAATTAAACAATTAAACAATCCTCAGCCTGAAGCCCAGGGTTCACACAGGTGCTGAAACTGATTCTTTTGGCACCCAGGGCATGCCTGAAGTATATATCCTGATTAGCGTGATTGTTGTTTCTTTAATGCTCTATGATCATAATTTTTATCCTCTTGTAAATTTTAGTTTTGAAAATAAACCCATACCAATAATGTAAATAAAAGGTGGATATTTCAGCAGTGCAAATTAATAAGCAAAATATGTTAAAGGTTTTCAGGAGGATCATGTTCAAAGTCTCATTTCAAAGTGCTAAACCTATTCCAATTCTATTTGTGTGAGTAATGGGAGTAAGGAAATTGTGCTCAGGTCCTAAATAATTTGCCTCTAAACTTTTATAAATCAATCAAAATTCAGAAGAGATCTATGGTAAAAAAAGTTAGTTCTGAAGCTAAGTAACTATCTAAATTCCTATGTAAAACAACTGCAATTTCTTTTCTCATTCTTGCTCTTTACTGTGCTTTTCCACTCAATCATGCCAATGTACATAGACACCCATGTGTGAGATACTTATGTGTTAACATAAATAGTACTTATTAGCTCATCTGAAATCTAACAAATTCATTAACATGAGCTGTCATTATGCCAGCAAAACATACTGTATTGGCCATTCATTTTGTAAGAACAGCTATACATTTGTAAGTATTTAAATTATTTACTATGACTACAAAGACGGTATTAGGTTACTTGCAGCCACAACTTTTATCATCAAACCTTTTCAAAATGGGGTGGACCAGATTAAAATTCATACATTTCTTTTAGTGGAAGATGGAGATTTTTATTTAGATGCACATTTTTGGAATATCAAGTTTACATATTGTGGATTAAAGAGTAGATCCAGTTTCTCAGACTATTCATATGCTTCTTTCATTGCTGGCAGTGGTCAGGCTTAAGCCAATGATTTTCTGCCCACTGGTAGATGCTGATAGTAAATAAATACAGAACAGATTTTTTTCCCATATTCTTGGTATTTCTTAAGTAACCTCACCATATTTTCAATAAGCTGCATAGAACAGGCATTTAACATGACAAAACATGCAAAATTACTAGATTCTGGGTGTTTTCACAATTCAAAAAAACAGCACAGTTTTACAACTAGACTGAGTTTGTGCACTGCAGTTTTAGCCTTCCCAAACAACAACTTGCAGTTAGCAGAAATCCACAGAGAATACAAAAGATACATCTGTGGTGGGGTCCTTCTAGAGAGGAAAAAACACAAAGCTGTATGCATTTCATTCTTATACCTGTAATACATTTGATTATAGCAGAAGTTTGAGGACTTCTGAATTAAGAACTGCCATACCCTGCTGTCTTCATGAAAGAGGTGTATCTTCTAAGAGTCAACAAAATTAAAACCCTACTTGAGTACTGCTGGTCACTGAAATTCTCTAATTCAAATTATGGAATTGCAGAATCATTGAGGTTGTAAATGCCCTTGAGGACCATCAAGTCCAAAAGCCGACCTAACAGTACCACCATATTCAGCATTAAATGTTAAAAGTGAGGTACATCCAGGACGGAGATAAAATCTGTGACCAGTTTTCAAGGAATGAAAATAAAAAAATAAAATGTTTAAAATATTGAGAGATTTTTAAAAATCAATAGAAATAAAAATGGATCTGTTTTTTTTTTTTTTGTTAATTGAAATCTCATGGCACATCAAAAATGTGCAGACATCGGAGCATATCAATACAGTTCATATGTGTCAACAAATCTATCTAATTCATGCCATCTGAGAAATATTTTGATTAAATAATTTAGTTTTGAAGGATCTATTAAATAGAAATCAATTAACAGTCAGTGGAAAAATGACTTGAAACGCTTGCTTTTCTAAATGTCTCCATCCATTGATGTCTAGTTACACTTTACATTTTAGCATAAATATAACCTTACAATGTGCTAGACAGAGTGATAATTAGGTCACACATTGAAGATAAAGGCACAGTCCTCTTAAAAGGAACAGTTGAGTTTTACGTGTCAGAAGCTGATGTACAAACTATACTATTTGCAGTGAAGCTGCTGGGGTATCCTAACCCTTCTGAAATCCTGTGGGCATACGTATCATGAAGCATGCTCAAGATAATAATAAAACAGCATCTTCATGCCCTCCATTATATTTTGAGCTCACTCTATATATTACCTACAGTCTAAAACATCTTTATTTGTTGGTCCAACAGGGGACATGCACAAGCATTTAAATTGTGAATTAGGATAGTATTTGAAAGTTAAGCTATTTTGTATTTTACAAACATTTCAGGCATGCTAACATGCCATTCACCACAAATACTTCCATATCTAGGTGTCAATATTGTGGAATTTTTTAGGATTTCAGCTTGTGATTTTTGTATTTGTAGTGTGTCATTTAGACAACTAAACCTTAGCTAAATTCTTTATGTCATTACAATTTACTGAAAAAGAAAAAAAGTTTGTTATTTTTAGAGGTTTCAAATGAAGAAGGACAGAGACCAGTTTTGGTGAGCATAAACCATAAATGTATGTCAGCTGTTAGTCTGTGAACAATACTTTGCTCTTCAAGCTAATTATTAAATGAATATTTTAAAATTAGATTATCTCCACCTTTATGACTAATACAACAGAGAATTTGTAGTCCTTCTGTACTGCTTTTTTGACCTGTCTTTTGTCAGTTTTACAAGCAACTGATGAGACATCAGTCTTTGTCAGTGCAGAAATAAGATGGTTCTTGACATTGGGGTTTTCTCATTGATTAAATTGTCATGGTGCATTCACAGCCTAAATGCTGCCTTCTGGTCACTGTCCTTTTCCTGTGTGGAAAATGACCTTTGTGAATAATTGCATGCCCCAGATGTGTCAAAATGAGGAGGATGCAGCAATCCAAAGTGTTAAAACCATAAAGGCTATTTGTCCACTGATTATCTTGTAAACTGGAGAGAGGAGTAAAAAACAACCAGAAAGCAGTTTTTTGCCATTTTATCATTGAAAGGTAATTTGAGGTCCATTTAAGGAATTTTTATTTGTACTTTTTATTTTGCTGTAGAATATTTTAATGATTGCCTTGAATTGCTTATAAGGATAAGTTTAATTCCATTTTTGAGCCACAAGTCCAGTCACAGCAACTGTAAGTCTGTTTTCAAACTAACCATATGCTTCTATTTGAGAGGTTATCAGAGTTATAGGAAAAAGAATTACAGGAAATTTATAGTTATCAGAATTATAGGAAATTTATTATATTAGAACTACTATATTTTATGCCAATATGGAAACATCCCTAAGAGTCATTACTATGAGTCAGAATTTCTGGAGTGTAGTGTATTCTGACTGTACTCCAGCATCCTTCAATTTATCATCTGTCCAGTAGGACTTAAATGGAGTGTCAGTGGAATGATAGAAAATTTCTGCCTTTACATTGCTGAATTACCCACACTCAGAACTGAGCAAAACTTGGAAACTAACAATTCTTTCTGAAAATAATCCACCTGATTCGATTAAAGACTTTCTTTTCAACTTTGTTGACTTAGCAAACTTCACAAAAGCAAAGCAGATGGGTTGGTTGGAAGGCTTGCTGAGCGCTTGTTTTTGTACCTACTCGCATGCTGATCCAATGACTGACACGTGGTTTCCCTGGCTCCCTGAAATCCCACCTGTCTGGGTGTGGGATGCCCAAGTGCCTGGGAGCTCTGGCTAACTTGCAGTACAACTGGTAGTACACAGGAGTCCCACGGCTCCACGGACAACCTAGGCTGCACGGTTTCCTGGGCAGAACGTTTCTTGGCTGAATATGTATTTTTCTGGATCTCTGCCCAGAAAACAGGCATGGTCCCAGTTCCCCAAGCTAGTTGGGCAGATCTAGATTGCTGGACTACAAATGACAGAAAACATGGATACTGCCTTCTCTGAAACAAATTTTTTGGTTTTTTTTCCCCAAATATTGTTTTTGCTAAAAATTCAGCTTTTGGGTTCTTCATTCTGATCTAAAAAATCAAAAATGTGTCAAATTTTACTGGATGAAAACTCAGATTCCAGAATCAAATGACATTACAAAGAATAAAGGAAGTTATTACAATTATCAAAAACTAGAATCAAACAAGTAGTCAAATCAGGTGAAAATTAAAGGTATTTTTATTTAGGAAAGAAAATCACAACTGTTCCTATAAATGTGGAGTAAAGTTCAGAGTTGTAAACTGTAACTGCAGAGTCACATGGTAAGACAGCTCCCAGGTGTTGACTTCTCCAGA
This sequence comes from Turdus rufiventris, assembly GCA_013186435.1. Classification (NCBI taxonomy): domain Eukaryota; kingdom Metazoa; phylum Chordata; class Aves; order Passeriformes; family Turdidae; genus Turdus; species Turdus rufiventris. Next base: position 1,501,408 of record PYHW01009483.1, read on the forward strand.
AGATGATATATTCATTCCTCTCAATCATGCCAAAACAGTTGGGGTTTTTTTGTTTTTGTTTTTTTTAATGTAGCAGTGAAGCAGAAAAATATCTAAGAACAATTTCTTCATATGCATAAGTGCCTCTGCTTCTACATACCACTGATGCATGTACAGATGCTACTACTACTGCCATAAGAAGCAAACACCAGTAAAATAATTTTCTATTTGTTCATATATTCAAGGCCAGAATCAATGTTTTTTTCTGAAAGGACAATATAGATAACAGAACATCTTAAGAAATTACCTCATTCAGAATACAAGACAAAAAGCAACTGTCTGCTTGATTTTGGAGTATCATCTGCTCAAAAGATACACAGAAAAACTAACAAATTGAAAAACATGTTCCTGAATCGTCTTATTATTTTAATAACTTAATAGAAAGAAAGGAATATTCCATTAAGCAACTGAAAGAAAATAATGGGTTTTTTTTGTTGATCTTATGGTTGGCTAAAATTGCAAATAAAAGTGCTTCTCATAAGTAAAAGTTCTAGGGTTAAAACTCCAGAGCAATTAAAAGTTGTGATATCGCCTCATTGATTTTTTAGTTCATGGTCCATTGACTAAAGAAGTGTATTCAGTCAATCAAGCAAAAGTGATAAGGCCATATATACGCTATCATGTTAGGTTTCACTAGGATTCCCGTTTTCCTCTTTAGTCTTTGGGGCATACAGAGGAATTAGTGCAGTTTTTATCTATGTGAGATGGAAGAGTTACACTAGTGCCAAAAGTTTAACACATTCTAGTGAATAGAAGGGCCTCTTCAGCCCCTTCACCTGCAGAGCATTTTTGATTCAGACCTGGCTCCCAGAGATGACAGCAGCATGTATATTGTTCCCAGGCTTGACTTGTGGCTGCTAAACTTGCCCTTATAACCCTAACAAATACTTTGTGGGGGAGTAAGGGGATAAAGGGTATGGGGTAGGAGGGACTGGTGTTCAGCACTACCTGTTCTAAGGCTGCCATCAGCTTAAGCCTTCACACTGCTGAGAAGACAGCAGTCATGACCTTGGTCACTCTGAGGAAAGTAGCACTTATATCATAGAAATTCTGTATTTCTGACAGGATCTGACATGCAATTCAGTCAACTATCATCACAAATTGAACAGCAGCAGAGCACTAAGTCCAAGGTACCAGAATGAGTAATTCCTCAGTGCCTTGACAAAATTAGTCACCTAAGTAACATTATAACTAATCAGGGATCCACCTAAGGAATAGAACATGTAGAGAGTAGACATTCACAGGTATACTTGTACCTGATTGTTATTCAGCAGGAAGTTTTTAAGGGCCTAAATTCCCTCTCCTTAAGCAGGATATGCCTAGATAGGATTTAATTATCTGTTCACTCAGATTAATTAGCAGGACTCAGATACAAATAATCTAAAAGAAAACTTTGAAGCCTTGTCAGAAAAAAAACAAAAAAACAAAAAACCCAAATCATTCAAATTATGAGGGAAAAGGATTAATTTTTGCACAGCGATGTAAATGGGGGAAGGAATGGGATGGAGGGGGAAAGCAAAGTTTATTTGTAAACAAAAGCCTACTGATTTAGATATTGTGAAGAAAAAAATAGACTTAATGGAGTGTTTAGAGGTTATACGTTAAGGTCAAATTAACTCTAGCCCCAGGAAGAGCTCTGTAATCACTTCTGTGGCAAATATGGTATTTGTCCAGCTTTTGGGATCAGATTTTCTACATTCTTATAGCACAATTAAATGGAATGGTACTTTAACAGACACAGAGAAAATGTCCATGAATGTTATTTTCTTGCAGTTGTATGGAATACAGATATAACACATGCTAGTCTTGTTTTCTTTTGAACATTAAAATACCAAAGTCATCTGGTATTTTCTTGGTAGTAAGTGAAGCTGTATGACTAAAATTTTACTTGAGCTCTGCATTTATAATGTACCTACTCACAAGAAATTGAATATTATTAAATACTTTAGTCCAACCCTCAAAACACTGAATAGAACTTTCATAGCAGTTGTTAGTAGAAGTCATTTATGGGAGTCTTAAAAGGCTAAAAGCTTTTCTTGCTGATTATGTACATATTCTGCATATAGATTATTTACATGTGAAATGTAGCCTCAAATAAATTTGATAATATTCTTTCAGAAAAATGTGTACTGGAGTTCTGTGACTGAGGAAGACTTTAAAATATTTGTGTTCTCATTTGCACTGCTGCAATTTGGTTGCTACTTTAGCAGTAATGTTTTCAAAATGATATAGAAGTAATTAATTTCTTCCTCTTCCAGTGTGTTTTAATACAGTCTAAAGGTTCTAATTCATGTTTCTCCCGATCAATATTTCACTAAGTTTCACTAAATGTAAATGCTGCATTAGCAACAATGTGCTCTTAGTACATAGTTACTTCAAGCATAGAAGAGCTAAACTGTTTGGGTGACACTCAAGTACAACACTCTACAGATTCATTAGGTTGCTGTATTTCATAGAGGTTGAGAATAATGCTTCTTGTTTTCAAAACAGACTGTTTCTTAGTCTTCCATTAGTATCCCTACTGATACCTCTTTTATTATTATATAATTCTTTAAATGCCACTGGTTTTGTCCATCACTCTTGTGTCCCGGAATCCTTTAATAGCTGAAACAATACATGTTCTTTAGAAATTATAGGAATAAATTCTGGTTCTAGAATATTTCAGAGCAGAGTTTCTTGCTTTACTTCTTTTCTTTATCATAATGGAACCAATTATAATCTCATCTCTATCACAATTCAAAGAAATATTGAATATAATTTTTTTCTAAAGAAAGAAGTAGTTTTCCTTTTCAGAAGTTTATAAATCAGCTAGGGGTAAGAAAATCATACATTGTGGCTAATTCTCAGAGGCATATTGAACTGATTGCAATATCTCTTGCCATACTAACACAAGAAAGAAAGCAAAAAAGGAAAAGGTGGTTTCCTGATGCAGAAAGGAGTAGGATGGAGTAAATAGATGAAAAACTGTTCTTTATTCTGAGGGTCAAATTTCAATTCCAAACACTTTTATTGGTATACATAGAAAATAAAGGAAGCTAAGAAAACCCAAAGTGAAACAACAGCAATAATAGCAAATATAATAATACTGTAATCCAAAACCATAAAGACATGAGTTTAATACTTGCACTGTTGATGTGATTGAATACAATTTTTGCATGTAACTTATGGGGTATAGGTTGCCCACTCCTATCTACTGCCAAATGAATGAATAGATTTCTCCATAAGGAAGTGTATTCTGTTATATGGGTAATCAGATTTTTGCTGACTATTGTTCCTGAAGGAACTCTAATTTAGAATCCTGTGATTTTTTTTTCCCCCTACAGAAGACATTGATCCTTTTGAGCAATGAAAATCTTCCAAATCACCCTCATAATGGGAAAACTTTGGGAGTTAGAGGGATTGCAATTTACTTGTACAGTAAACTTTAGATGACAGGCTCAGTCAGAACAAATGGCATAAATCCCTTCTTTTCATTACCTTTGAGTAATCTTGCTCATGGGTCTGTGCCATTTGACTATTCTCACTACAGCTTTTGCGACGTGTTCCCTGCTCCTATTAACATGCTGACAATCTTTGTTGAAAGTCATATAGTGCAGTATCTGTGAATAAGAAACTAGCTGATAATATGGTAACCAGAGAAAAGGAAGTGCTCTTTCACTACACAGGAAAAGCAGAAGACTTTAGCTGAATTGACAGCTACAGTCTGCATCCACCTTTTACTACTTCAAGGGACTCGATAAAGTGCTTAACTGTTGTACAACATAATTTTGCATATCTATTAAAAGCTTTTTCAATCATGTATTTTTAATAAAATACATTAAGAAACTGAGAAAAATATTAAAAAGCCATATGGGTAGAGGCAGCAACTGTTCACGAATGAACAGATTGAATGCTTTCTACAAATAAGAAAAAATAGTACTATCTGAGATACTAAATGGGAATGCCAAGTTATATGAGCAGTTTCAAAGAGAGAGAGGAAATCTGTGGTGGCTTGACAGTGAGCCCTTATGACTTCTAAAAGAATCAGTTAAAACAAAAGAGGCAAACATTATTTTATAACTACCAGGCATTGGAGCAAAGATTAAATTCAGCTGATTTAGGCTTCTGCTGGATATTCAACAATGCACATTACGGCTGTAAGTATATATAATGTCCTAGAGACAAGATCTTCAGAAAAAATTAGTGCAACCCATAAAACAGAAGCACATGGCATATCTGGAAGGTAGCTTCCTGTAAAATGCTGTGCAGGATGATATTTATTGATCCTTAATTTTGTTTAGTTGTCATAATTACTTCAGTGTTGTATTACCTCATTTCATCTTTGAAGAATGTGCCATAGCCTCACTCCTAGTTTTGTGAAGGTCCCTTTAATCTACTGTGTCCATAAAACTGGATACATAGGGAGGTAATGATTTTTTAATTTTTTTTCCAGAAGGAGAAACATAAAGAGACATAAGCGTATAGATTAAATGTGTCTGCTCCTTACCACAGAAATCATACCAAAATGTGCAATTTATTGAAAAATAATCTGGAGTCACAATACTTGATTGTAAAAGAAGAGCAACTTTCTTAAGCTTCTTCTGTTTTGCATCATTTATCGTTTGCTTAATTCATCATATTTTTTACAGATTCTGAACTTAAAAATGTTACATAAATGCAGATTGATATTCAGGATATCTAGTGTAATATAGCATAATAGCCATAAAAATGTAAATAACTCTTTTCTGTCTGTTGTGACATGCATCAAAATAGTGTAATTAATGCTGTCATAAAATGATTAAAAGACTCACTGTGATTAAAAGTTAGTTCATAAGAATAGAAGACCTATTAATCTTTTCTTTTAACTAATCAAGGATTAGATTCAACAATAAGACAAGAATTCTGAAGCATAAAAGTGAAATTCACTGCTAAAACTTATTTTTTACCTACAGCACTTTAACATTATTTTTAAAATCAGTCAAAATCTTTATTTTAATGTACAGTATGTTAAAATTATATCTATGTTTTGAAAG